>PITA01033820.1:0-12298 GCA_004023965.1 Spilogale gracilis | reverse complement strand
TATAGGGGGATTGGAACTGGTTGTATATAGGGGTAGTATTGAATAGGGATGTGGGATTGACTTGGAGCTTGTATCTACATGTACACGTAAAAGAGAGAATAAAGGAAAGAGGAGAGAAGAAAGGGGGAAACAGAGAGCTAACAGGGAAACAAGAGGGAACAACAAAAGCAGAAAATACAGGGGTGTGTTTGAATTTCAGTGTAAAAAGAGAAAGAAAAAAAAGAAAAAAAATAGAAAAAAAATTAAAAAGAATAAAAAAATATATATATAAAAAGTAAAAAATGTTATGGGGTGTTGTATTGGGTATCCCGTTGTGATAAGAAGGGGGATAAAAATTGAAAGAAGAAAAACCGTGAGAGTGTCATTTTAAGCTTAAAGTGTAAGCTTTAAAGAAAACTAGAAAAAAGTTTAAAAAAGTAAGTGAGGTGGAAAATTTTATCAGTAGTTGTAGAGTTTTTGGTACTTGTAGTCAGTGCCAGGAGTTTAATAAATTGCTTTTCCCCCAATTTGGGGTTTTGCATTGGAATGTTGTCCTCCTGAGCTTCTGGCGTGCTTTCTCGGGGCGGGGCGTGTCGTTCCCCTTCAGTCCTTCTACCTAGGCTGAGTCTCTCGGCCCCCCTGCTAGAGGCCTGTCTCAATGGCAACCAGACTATCAGACTGCAATTCTCTGGTAGCGGAGCGTTGTTCTTTTGCATCTTTTTTCAGCAGTTGAGGAAGTCAAGTCGGAGCAGGATGTCTGTGCCCAGACCTCCCTCCCAGAGGGAGCCTCTATACAGGGAAGGGCTCTTTCCAGCCTCCCAGTTGGCAGTCTGTCACAGCCGGGCTAGTGCAGATGTTGTATTGATTTCTGCCCCCGTCCCCACTTGTCGTTTCACTCCCGCACCTCTAAGTCACAACTCCTTTTGGATCGCGTGACTTTGTCTGCCCCCAGGGACCTGGGGCCTCTCCGGTCCCACGAAAGTCTGTAAAAAACGTTTTCCCCTGGGGGGGGGTCTACATGCGGCCCACGGTGTGGAGAAACGGGAGAGAAGGGCAGGATAGAATCCACTCCCACTGCTTTCTTGGCAGCTGTGGCGGCTCAGGTGGAGGCAGGCCTGGGTGGCTGCGCGTGTGCCGGGCCGGTGCCGGCGGGGGGGGAGGGAATCCGGGCAGCGGGAAAAGAAAGAAAATAAAAGATTTTAAAAAGTCTCCTTGCCTTGCCCCGGGCTTAGCTGTGTTTAGCTTCTTTCTAGCCCCGATTCAGGCCGTAATCTGCTGTTATTCCTCACTCACAGAGCACTTTCGTTTTGGGGTATTTGTTTTCAACGGTTCAGCTCTGCGGGCTTCCTCCCCCACTCCCCTGTCTCTGGGGGCAAGCCTCCAGACCCTCCAATCTGTTTCTACCTTTTTGCCGATGTTCTTTGTCTCTCGTGGCGGTCCAGAAGTGGGAAATATCACATTTCAGGCTGGTTTCATGGGTGTTCGCGGTGGTCTTGTAGTGGTTTTTTCGCTGGAATTCAGCTCTCTTCAGGGAACTCCGCGAAATGCGGTCCCCTGGCCTTCCGCCATCTTGACCCCCCTACTTTACCAGTTTTAATTCAGCTACTCACATTATTTCCTTTCTTTGTGTTATTGCTTACCAACAGCATCCAGAATGCAAAAAGAAGGTTGAAAACCACCAAAAGCATCAAAGTAGAAAAGGTACAAAGCCTTGAGGAAACAGTCTTCGTTGCTTATGTGTTTATTATGTGTTAGTTTGCCTTTCTTTAGTTCATACAGTCTGATAGTAGTGGCCATGTCTGCCCCATCTGTCTTGAGGCTTATTTCTTTCATGTTAAACATTTCAACTCTTTCAATGTGTAGAGCATCTCTCATTTATAGGAGAATCTAGAATCTTTGAACTGGTGAAGTACTATAAAGCTACCTGGTCCATCATCCAGTAAGACAAGTGCTTTTATCAAACTCATTCTGCACTAAGGATATGGTGTTTTTTTCTAGGAATAAGTGGCCAATACACTTCCTTGAGCAATGAACTCTTTTGGGGTTATCATAGCTAGACCTCTCTCATAACACAGAGATGACTCTCTAGTACAGTCTGCCCATCCAGTGCTCAGGCTGTTTAACTCCCCCTCTGGAGTGTCCCACCATTTTGGAGCCAGACTACAGTGTCTTAGACTGGAGGTGAAGGTCACCATCGAAGACCCTTGCTGCCTGTGCAGGTACAAAACTGTGCTCATCTGAGCAGTGGTCTTCTATTTCCACATAGTACTCACTTGCGGTGTAATATATAATACTTAGTAATAAGGCCAACCCTACTGGCATGTTTGATCTATCTTCTTATTTTAAGATTATGAGCACAAATGCATTAGGCACTTGCTGCATGCAATTCCAGTTTACTTTTATCAGGAACAGTTGATTTAAGAAGTTTCTTTGTCACAATCAAAAAGTAGTCATTGAGCAGTTAAAGGATCTATGATACTCTATGGTTAAAAACAAAGACTACAGAGACTTTGGACACAGAAACAAACTGAGGGACTTGGAGGGAGGGGGGTGGAGGGATGGGAGAGCCCGGTGGTGGGTACTGGGGACACCTAAAGCGTGGAGCACTGGGTGTGGGGAATGGGGAATGAATCTTGGAACACTGGGAAAAAATTAATAACAATAAAAAAAAATCATCTTACCTAAAGCAAAGATGGTGATTGCATTCTCTTTCTATTCTACCTTCCAGGTTTTTTGAAGTGAATGAAGCCTAAATCATAGATTGAATGAATTAGAGAATAAATGAATGAAAAGTTATACTGTATATAGGCATATATATGGGCAGACAGACATAAACACCCTGCCTTCTTGATACCCATGCAATATGAGTTACAGGGGTACATTTCCTTGACCCTGAACTATACAGAGAAGATCAATACATGGAACCTAATGTTGAAAAGTGACAGGAACAACAAAGTGATTAAGGCATTAGTTTAAGCATTTCAGCATTTAAGTTTATATATTCATATTTCAATGTGAGCATCTGGATGTTAGAGCTTCACTTTTTTACAACTATTCATTTACATGTCTTAGATGACATAGATAGAACCTATGCTCAGAGAGAACAAAAGTAATGAGCACCTGACATTTTAAAATCAGGATTAGGAGAATCTTTGAGAAGTAGAGGTAGTGTAATTATGTAAACAATTTTGTTTTACTATTTTAAGAACATGAAACTTTATTGCATATTTCCTTAAAACATACTTTTCCCTCCCCAGTTTTATTGAAAAATAATTGGAGGTGGTGCCTGGGTGGGTCAGTTGGTTAAGCGACTGCCTTCGGCTCAGGTCATGATCCCGGACACCCGGGATCGAGCCCCACATCGGGCTGCCTCCTCAGCGGGAAGCCTGCTTCTCCCTCTCTCACAACCCTTGCTTGTGTTCCCTCTCTCGCTGTGTTTCTCTCTGTCAAATAAATAAAATCTTTAAAAAAAAAGAAAAATAATTGGAATTCATCACTGTGTAAGAGTAGGGTGTATAGCATGGTTTGATTCACATATATTGCAAAATGATCACTACAATAGGTTCAGCTAACATCCATCTCATATAGATATAAAAGAAAAGAAAGAAGAAAAGAATAAAGAGGAGAACATTTTTTATTGTGAAGAGAACTCTTATTAGGATCTAGTCTCTTAACTTTCCTGTATATCACATAGCAGTGTCAGCTATAGTCCTCATGTTGAACGATTCATCACTAAGTAGTTACTTATAACTGGAAGTTTATGTCACTTGACCACCATTCTCCAATTTTCCATCCTCACACCCTGCCTCTAGGAACCACAAATCTAATTTCTTTTTCTATATACATAGAAACTCAGGTTTTCTTTCTTTTTCTTTTTTTGATTCCATGAATAAGTGACATCATATAGTATTTATCTGACTTACTTAACTTAGTATAATGCCTTTATAATCCATTCATGTTGTCAAAAATGGCTGGCTGTATTCCATTGTGCCCCCACACACAAACACCATAACTTCTTACCATCCATCAATGGACTCTTAGGTTGTTTCCCTGTCTTGACTACTGTAAATCATGCTGTTGTGAACATGGGGATACAGATTTTTTCTTGAATTGTGATTTTTTTACCTTTAGATATATTCCCAGAACTGAAATTGCTGAACCATATGATAGTTCTATTTTAAGTTTTTGAGGATTCTCCATTCTGTTTTTCATAATGGATGTACCAGTTTACAATACCACCAATGGTGCACAAAGACTTCCTTTTTTCCACATCCATGCCAGCATTTGTTATAACTTGTCTTTTTGATAATGGCCATTCTAATGGGCATAAGGTGATATTTCATTATGATTTTAATTTGTATTTGCCTAATGATTAGTGATGTTGGATGTTTTTTCGCATACCTACTGGCCTTTCATATATCTTTGGAGAAATGTCTATTCAGGTCCTTTGCTCATTTTTTAGTTAGCTTATTTGTCTTCCTGTTGGGCTCCTGCTTCCAGAAAATAACCCCACTAGGCCTGATGTGGTCACAGTGAAGAAAGGGCAGTCTGAGCCTTGCCCTTGCTGATGGTGTGAAGCTGGCATCTCCTCTTTCTAGTGATTGGTCTTTATTCTAAAAGTAAAGCACAATATTCTTGACAGGGCCTCAGGTTGTTCTAAGCCAAACTGAAACCCTTGTAGTCTTTAATCAAGAGAGTGTACTTTTTGCACTTTCCCTTTAAATTTCCTGCAGATCTGGGGGAATTATTGAGGCTTTTGAATGGTCAAATGAATGGTTAAATATAAAAATAGTAAGGTATTAGTAAGAGCATTGTCCTGCATACAGAGGACCTATAAATAAAGTCCTCCATGAGACTTATGCACCCAGTCACTAAGAGTAAGCTTGTACAAGCGCCTTTACTTTTACAAAATAAGATACACTTCTCTTTAGGATGATTAATATGCCAGACAGACTGACTCCTAGCCAATTTGTTAATAACTTAGCTTAAACTATAACTTTGTATGTAACTATCTCACCTAAGCCTTTTAATTACTTTGT
Organism: Spilogale gracilis; assembly: GCA_004023965.1. Lineage (NCBI taxonomy): Eukaryota > Metazoa > Chordata > Mammalia > Carnivora > Mephitidae > Spilogale > Spilogale gracilis. The sequence goes on along the minus strand of PITA01033820.1, from coordinate 7,280 downwards.
TATTTCTTTTCTGTAAGACCTGCTTAAAATACACTACATGATTAATCTACCCTTTATTGCCTGGAAACAAGATGTAAGAAATTATAAGAAAACCTTACTGATCAAACCTATCCCCATTTTGGTTGAGGGATGTGATCGGAAAGGAATCTTCAGGGCTCTCTCATTTATCATATCGCCAACACCGTTCTTTCCTTCAGGGACTTCCTGGTTCAGCAGGAGCGGGACTCCGGCAGATCTTATCTTTCATAGTTAATTTATTTTTATGCATTCAGCAATCCATCCTATGTCTTTTGATTGGCACACTTAATTTGGGTATGTTTACAGTAATTATTGATAGGTAAGGACTTACTATTGCACTTTTGTTAATTATTTTCTGGTTGTCTTATAGACCTATTGCTCCTTGTTTCTTAACCTGCAGTCTTTTTTGGTGTGTTCTAATATCAGTATACTTTGCCTTCTTTATTGTATTCTTTTCTGTAATCACTACAAGATTTTACCATATGGTTACCATGAGACTTATATAAAATATCTTAAACTTATAACACCCTATTTTAAACTGATAACAACTTAACTTCAATAGAATTTGTTTTCTTTACACTTTTACATCTCTCCTTCACATTTGAGGTCATTACTATTACAATTTACATTTTTTTATATTGCATAGCTAATGGCAGATTATTGTACTTAGTTATTTTTGCTAAATTGTTTTTTAAGCTTTTAAATTATTGCTGTAAATCTAATTATTGCTATACATTTACCATTACCAATGATATTTATGCTCCCTTTTTGTGTTATTATGTTATTTAGGTGTTGCTTTACTTCTACACCTGGATGTCTCTTTAGTATTTACTGTAAGGCAGGTCTAATGGTAATGAACTCTCAGTTGTATTTGTTCAGGAAAGTCTTTGTCCCTCCTTCATTTCTGAAATAAAGTTTTACCAAGTATAGAATTCTTGGTTGACAGTTATTTTCTTTCAGTCTTTTGAGAATATCATCCCATTATCAGTTGGCCTGGAAAATTTCTGTTGAGAAATCTGTTAATAATGGCAATTTCCTCATATATAACTTTTCTCCTTTCCTCTTTCTGCTTTTGAAATTCTTTCCCTGTCTTTGACTTTTGAAATTTAATTATAGCATGTCATAGTGTAGCCCAGGTTCATCCTATTTGGGGTTCTTTAAGACTCATGGATCTAGATGTCCATTTCTCTTTCCAGGTTTGGGAAGTTTTCAGTCATATTGCTGTATGTATGTATGTATGTATGTATGTATTCTCATTTAAAAACATTAAATTCAATTAGCCAATATATAATACATCATTAGTTTTTGATGTCATGTTCATTATTTATGTATAACAAACACCCAGTGCTCATCATATCACGTGCCCTCCTTAATGCCCATCACTCGGTTATGCCAATCCCCCACCCAACTCCATTTCCACAACCCTTGGTTTATTTCTTGGTGTCAAAAGTCTCATATGGTTTTCCTCCCTCTCGGATTTCTTCACATTCAGTTTTTCCTCCCTTCCCCTATGAACCTCTGTGCTATTCCTTATATTTCAAATATGAGTGAAACCATATGACAATTGTTTTTCTCTGCTTGACTTAGTGTAATACTCTCTAGTACCATCCATGTCACTGTAAATGATTGATATTTATCCTTTCTGATAGGTGAACAATATTCCATTGTATACCACATCTTTTTATCCATTCATCTGTTGAAGGACATCTTGGCTTCTTCCATAGTTTGGCTACTGTGGGCATTGCTTCTATGAACACTGGGGTGCATGTGCCCCTTCTTTTCACTACATCTGTATCTTTGGGGTAAATACCCAGTAGTACAATTGCTGGGTCATAGGCTAGCTCAATTTTTAACTTCTTGAGGAACCTCAATACTGTTTTCCAGAGTGTTTGTACCAGCTTGCATTCCCACTAACAGTGTAAAAGAATTCCCAACATTTGTTGTTCCCTGTCTTGTTGATTTTAGCCATTGTAACTCCTGTAAGGTGGTATCTTATTGCAGTTTTGATTTGTATTTCCCTGATCAGCCATATTGCTTTAAATATACTTTCTTTTTCTCTTTTTCCTTCGTTCTGGGATTCCTATGAAGCAAATATGCTTTCCTTTCATTGTGTTCTAGAATCCTTATAGGTTTTCTTCAATATTTTCTCTTTTGCTCCTCTGGTTGGGCAATTTCCAGTGTCTTACCCTCTAGGTCATTGATTCTTTCTCTTATATGGTCAAGTCCACTTTGAAACTCTTTATTGAATTCTTCAGTTTAATTATTATATTTTTAAACTGTAGGATTTCTTTTCTTTTATTTCTTTCGTTTTTGATGATTGCTATTTCCTGGTCAAATTTCCCTTTTTATTCATGCATTTCTTTCCTTTTTTTTTCCTTTAAGCTGTCTGTGTTTTCTTACAGGTCACTAAACTTTCTTAAGATTGTTCTGAATTCTTTATTTGATAGTTCATGGATCTCCATTTCTTTAGGGTCAGTAATTAGAGCTTTATTAGTTTCCTTTGTTGGTGACATATTTACCTGATGTTTTGTGATCCTTGATTTCTTATGTTAGTATCTGTACATTTGAGTAACAGGGTTTTTCTTCTAGAGTTTACAGGTTTGTTTTGACAGAGATAGTCTGTCACCAGTCAGCTCAGTTTGGGTTTCTGAATGTGTTTGCTAATAATGTCTTTGGACAGGTGGGGCCTGCTATGATGAGGTGATGGTTCAAACTCTGAGGACAAGGGATGGAAGGTGGTGTGCCACTGGCTAAGAGCAGTTTCTTAGGACTTCTGGCTTGGTAGGATGGACTCCACAGTTTCCTGAATTCCTCTGATCAGCCTTACTGGATGGTTGGGATGGGAAACATATTCAGTAGTAGTTGGGGTCTATGAAGTAGCTTTTCTGACAGGCAGGACAGCAGGTCAGGACCTAGAGCTTCTACAACTCATTGTTTGGTGGTCCAAATCAGGCCTGAGTGTGCACTGAATTCCCTGGGCGGTTAAAAAAGTCTTCAGTCATTATTCCTTTAAATATACTTTTAAATATATGGTGTCACCAGTTTTTTTTTTCTGCATATGGGGCAAGTAAAAAAATCTGTGCTTTCTTTTCAAGTTTCACTGTACATAGGGATGTTGAATGTCTATGTAGCTTTCCATATGCTCAGTTAGTTTCTCTAGTTGGACAGGCTGAAGACTATATTCAGAGATGACTGGGGTTATGAATTGCATTCCCTGCTCCAGTGCAGTGGGAGAAGCAGCTCTAGAACTGGTAAAACTCGTTGTTGTCTTAACTTAAGCTGATCTGCACTCTTAAGTTCCTTGGATGAATAAGGCCACTAGCTTTGTTCTGCAAACTCTTGACTCTATCTGCCCCTTTCTTGGCTCCAGATCTATTGGGCTACAGAGGTTTTAGGTGGTCAGATGTAGCTAGAAGATATTCCCTACCATGGATGGGGCTATGTCCCAGCCTGGTGGAAAAGAGACAGACCACTCCAGGCAACTCTCAATTTCCCAAACAGGATACCTAGTTGGAGAGATCAGGAACCACTCTCATGCTTGCCTGTGAATCCATCCCTGTGCCTCTCTGTGGCATGGGAAGACTCCATATTTGGTACTGGCTTTACTCTGGGGGTAATAAGCTCTGCCTGCCCAACTTTCAGCTCAATTGCTGCTGGGCTACACAGCTACTAGCAGTTGTCACCACATCTTTTGGTCAGGTGTGGTTGGAAGTCACAAAACTGTGACTCAGCACCTTGCCTGGATGTGGGCAAACTGGGCTCTAGGGTTGGCAAAATTCCTCACTTGAGGATCCAAATCAGGCATATCTACACTTTACTGAGTTCTATGGTCAGAATACACTGACTTGTTTCTGCAGATGAGCATAGGTTTTCTATGGTTGGAATTATTACTTATGTGCGGCAGGTATCAACTTGGTCTGTTAAAATTCATAGGCTGGTTGTTGCAAAACCTTCCCTACTTCTAACAGTCAGAGTCTCAGTGGTTGGGCCACCCCGATTTCTCTGCAATCCCCATGGTGCAAGATCAGAGTAGGACCTCCCAAAAAGTTACCCACAATGCTGGAGCAGGAGGTGGCACTGGCTGTCCCCCACTCCAAGTTCTCTTTTCTCACTAGAGGCTTAGTAGAGCCCCTCTGTGTGTTGCTGCACTGTCCTGGGGAAGGAGTAATGTGGTCAGTGTAGCCATTTATCTTATGCTTCTAATGCAGTCTGTCTCGGTTTCTGAGTTGCAGGAATGTGCTTCAGTGTCACTCTTGTGTTCTAGAATTCTCTCAGTGGTAACCAGTTCTTGGAGAGATGTTAGTTGTTCTTCATATGGGGGAGCAAAGTCAGGAATGACCTATGTCACCATTTTGATGGTATCGCTATCTATATAAACAAATTTTACATAAATATTTATAGTACCTTTTAAAGCTAGCACTAAAATAAATCCATGAAATAAAATGACAATAAATTTTCCTCATATGTTATACAGTACATTTATGTTATACATTGTAAAATAATTATAACTTTTAACAATATCTAATCATTCATAATGTTCCTACTCAACAGTTACTACCCACTTTTAGCCAATGTATATAATCTGTTATATATTTTATTTGTCAATTCTATTCCCCACAATTTGCTGTAATTTGACCAAATTTCAGAAATTATATTTTTCACACAAAAGATATGCACAATTTTCCCTCTGGGAAACTGAATTTTTTTTAGAATTGCCAGATGTCCAATTTTAAATCAGATTGTCTGGTATTTGAGCTTTTATACTATAAACAAATTAAGAAAAGCGTGTATGTAGTTATAGCAAATACATTCTAATTAAATCACTTTCATCATTACATGACATGACTAGATCTGCTCCCTCTCTTGAAGTTCTCAGGCAACTGGCCCTAGGACATAGAGTCAAGTCCTCTTAGCACCTGGAACACAGTGGTATAACCTGAACTTAAATTTACACTGACTTCCCTGCCAGGAAACAGGTAAACTCATGAAAGAGAAGTGTGTTCTCATTGTAAAATTGTGATTCATTGGAGAAAGTTTTCATTTTTTCGAGTATTTAGCAATATTGATTTGGGAGTAAAGAATGCCTGATAGCCTTATTTTAAAAGCATGCTGATTGCCATAGCAACAAATCTTTCTTTCTTTTTTTGTCAGAGTTTAAAGTGGTTTCTTTAATTTTAAAAATATTAATGTTCTTTTTAGTATTTTCTTGTAAAAGTAAAATGTCTGGCAGTGCTTAGTTAAATTAAACATGCACATACTCATTTACACAGAAATTCTGCTCCTGGGCTTATACACCAAAGAAATCACATCTAGCTTCATGAGGCATTATTTGAGGAGGCAGGGAATTGGGACAGCCTAAATGTTCATTCTTGGGACGATGGATCAATTAAGCCAAGGAAAGGCATGCCACGGAGCAGTTAGAAGCAATGGAAAAGTTGCATACAAGCTTCAGTATGTAGTAGTAGTAGTAGAATTATAGTGCTACTTTAAAACATGAAGGTCAGAACATGTAACACAATATCATTTATACAAACTAAAGTATATTAATACAAAACACATACAAAGAATAATGCATATTAAAGTCATGAATATGGCTGTCTATAGGGAAAGGCAAATGGAATGGAGGAATAGGGATAGAAGAGAGAAAGTTATAAATATGCACATATGAGAGACAAGCCTTGAAGAGACAAATGACAATAATATGCTATAAATGGAGGGTGCTTAATGCTCTGAACTTCGGTTGAAAAAATGCAACAATTCATAAAGATATAAGTACATAAAGTTAAATGTGAACATGCCTTATTTATCCTGGCCCATTTCTAACTTCTAGAGGTAGCAATTATTAGCAGTTTGAAACAGGCTGTTTCAGCCTCATTTCTGTGCATAAACAAAATGTAATTTTGGTTTTACAAAAATGGGGTCAAGCTTATGCCTACTGTTCTACACTTTGCTTTTTCTCTCTCACACACTATTCTAATCCTAATCCCAACTCACACATACAATTATACTATGTATAATTGTTATTCTTCTGTAGTTACAAGTATAGATTTCTTTCCTCCCCTCCTTTTCTTGCATCCTGTTCCTCCCTGTCTTCTTTCTTTACTTTTTTGGAAAGTTGATTTATAGGGAGCCACTTCGTACTATAAGAAAACTAGCCCAACTGCACTTCTCATGTTTGGTTATCTTCAGTGTCCAGTTTTTGTTAGTAGCATTATTATTTTTACAGTGTCAATGTTTTGTAACACTTAACTTCATTTCCACAACTAAAATTAATACAGTTACTCAGCCTTAGCCCTATATCTTGGTTGATACCCAATGCACACTTTTAGTTGTTTCTTAGTAGTTTTTGCCTTACCATCTTCTGGCTTTGAATGTTGAATTGTTGATATGGAAAAGGTTGAGTCAGCTTGAGTTTTCTCACTTGCATATGAATTACTTTTGCTTAAATTGTTATAGATTCTTTCTTTTCCCTTGGAGATAAGTAACTTCATCAGAAAATGTCTAAGTCAGTTTTTATTTCTTTTGTTTATGCAATCTGTGCTATATTTTCTAGTTTGTTGTTTTTTGTCAGTACTTTAAAAAATTCTTTTCCGTTTTATTTTGTGCAACTGTTTTCAAGGCTTTTCATGTCACTTACTGTTTTCAATAGTATCCATTCTACATCTTGTGGATTCTAATGTGGTCTCAATTTTTGTAATCATGTGGGAACCACTAGCCAGGAAACTTGCTATTGAAATGTGAGGAAATTTGTGGAAGTTTACATGTTAACAACTTAAGAAAAATTCTGTGAGCCATTATTAGAGACAAGTAAAAATATAACACTAGGATGGCAAATACCAGAGGCATGAAAATACTTATTTGAGTGATAGATTGCAGGTCTGGTGTCAGGCATTTTTGCAATCCAATGCCACCAGTTCCTCTATTTTTTTTCTGACCAAATGGTTCATTGTCTTTGTGTGAGTATGTAGCAAATAAATAATTTTTATTTGAGATCCATAGTTCATAACTGTCATTGTTTGTAGCCTTCATAATTCATCACCAAGAAGAGACATTATATTCTAAGCGTTCTAGCCAACCATGTTCTAGGAGGAAGAGAGGGTGGCCTGAGGGTGAAAGCTCCTGAACCAGGTCTGTGCTGTAGCCATTTCTGGCTAAGAATTACTGAGTAACTGGGGCTTCAACCTAACTCTACGTTTGTGTTTTCATTTTCAGTGCAACACTGAAAATTTAGCTTAGCAAAACTAAGCTTTTGTTTACTTTTT
>PITA01033819.1:0-12308 GCA_004023965.1 Spilogale gracilis | reverse complement strand
TGCCCCACTTCTTATTTAGCACTTCAGGCAGCGACAATGTTAACCAACAAAACTCTAGGTTTTTTGGCTTGGCACACTTCCAAGGCATCCCAGGCTTCGGTGTCACTTACCACTTTTGTTTCAATACCAGAGTGTGTATGTATGCATATATGTATGTGTGTATGCACCTGTGATGATCTTATACTTTCCTTACATTTTTTAAAAATTTAGCAATGTATTTAAAAGTATTTTTAGAAGTAATGCCGGTGAAAATGGCAAAATAAGGATCTCCAAAAATTCTTTCCTTTATAAAAATAGCAAGAATGTTGGTGAAATGGTCAGAATCATCTTTTCCAGAACTCTGGAAATTAACCAAAGGGTTGCAGCAATCTGGGGAGCATTTATTTAAGAACATACTCTGGATTTTGGGGAGAATAGAACTGTGTGGTGTTCTAGCTTCGCCATTCGTGTCACACTCTCCCCAGCTCCATTGTGAGACCAACATCCTGCAGTCATGGTGAAAACCAGTGTCTTGGGTGCCAATGGACAGGACAGAAGGGGATTAGAACTATTCAAAGGTCTGTTCCCGGAGAAATGTCATTATTTGACCTATCGAGTGGGTCCCTGCAAGACCCCACTCACAAGTCTGTGTTTATGTGGCCTGACTTGGAGCTTACCCCGTTGTTGTCCTGGGGACATTTGTTGAAATCCATGAATCAGAGACAACTGTTGAGCATCATGGCTCCCTGTAGTATAGATAACAGTTAGGGCAAAAGAAAAAGCTGTGGAATGAGATATTCATAGAGAGTTTGAAAAGCTGCAACATATTCCTGGGACTCTAGAAGGCCACCTGCACCTCTAAGGCTGAACACATGTCCTGGAGTTTGCTTACTTGAAAACTTCAGGTCTTTTCAGGTTTTTCTTATCCCTGGTCATCTTCTTGTGCTCTGCACAATTGTAGGTTATGGTGGAATTTTAACCTTCCTGGCTGCGTGGAAGGCATGCTCAAACCATGTATGAAACTTCTTTGTGTCTATTGAGAGACTTAGTAGTTCCAGGCATCTGAGGGAATCTATACATTTATTAGCTGACCCTTAAACTAATCAATCTGACTTCACTGGCCATACTTCACAAAGAAGAGAGACTTTATAGAATTTTGAATTGAAATTTCTAACCAGAATTCAGAAAAGTCACTAAACAAACAACAGTAAACCCTGGGGAAAGGGAAAAAAATTAGTGATTTATTATTTTAAAAGTCCAGTTTTCTATCTATCTATCTATCTATCTATCTATCTATCTATCTATCTATCTACTATCTATCTATCATCTATCTATTAAATTTTAACTACCATTTTATTTCCACCCAGGCCAAGGGACAATATAGAAAAGGTTCTATTCTAAGTACATAGCCTAGGAAGTGTGGAAGGGCTGTCGATGCTGTTATTTTGAAGTTAGCCTGTCAGTCATTGTGATTGAAACATAACCCTGGTGGCTTCCACAAGTGTAATAAAATGCTTCACAAAAGGTTGCAGGATTGTAGGACGTAATAAAGTCTGCTTAGCTTCATTTACAATGCTGCAGAATCCTAGAAAACAAGACCCATTTCTTTATGCCTTAGGATTAAAATTCCAGTTTTCAATAAAATATTAACACATGAAAAGAAACGAGTACTGTGACCTTCAAAAGAGTTTTTTAGTCTCTTTTCATCCTCTTAGGGGAGACAGGAAGTCTAGAGGGGCTAAAGTTGTCTTCTTTTCTTTCCTTTAGGTCACACAAGGCTCTGGTAAAATAGTTTCTGTTTAGGGCAGGTCTTACAGAGAATAGAATGCTCTGGGCATATTTCAAAATGGTCTGGCCTTGAGGTCATCAACATGATGCTGAAGTCAGTGACCATGTTTTATTCATTTTTGTGTCTTGCCAAGAACTTGAAGAAATATTAAATAAATATGACTTAATTTCTTTGCCATGACTTCATCTGTGACCATTTATTCAGCATCAGAACATGTAGCAACACGGACTATCAAACAAGTGTGTCTTATTTCTTTTTGTGGTAATTCTTATATTGTAATGATCATACAGAAATTTCTAATGTCTCATCTATATTTTTAAAACTTTCTTTCCATATTTATTTTCCTTTCTTTGGCATTTGTTTCCACCTTTTCCGGTTTACTCTACCAGGAAAATAGGTGTATTTTAAAGTTAAAACTAATACTTGCTTCCTCTCAATCCCATGAAAAGATAGCTTGCAGAAATAATTTTCTGTCTTTGCATCCTGTATCGACCTTGCCTATTTTAATCAAATTTAAGATTAGCCAGAAAACATTCAGCCCTCTGATCATTCTTTCTTGCAAGATAAAAGGTATAAGGTGAGACAGTCTGTTTTGAGACTATTATCCTCAGATCTTTGATCTTGGTAGTCCCCCATCCTCCATCTTTAAGGAGAACTGCACCTTTTTAAGACCCTATAGCCTGGAACCAAGTTCACTGTATTCCCCACTCTACTACTAGAATCTCAGGACCAACTGGAATCAGTGTGGAACCAAGTTCATTGTATTCCCCACTCTATTACTATCTCAGGACCACCTGGAATCTGTTGTTTCGGGTTGCCATGGACACGGAGTTCTTATTCCAGTACTGGCTTGTTACCAGCACCAGGTAAAGAGCTAGGCTAGGGGTGGAGGGCTCTCTGGACAAGGGCCTCCTATACTCTGCCGTCTATGTCGGCTAACTTTGCCCTTCATCCTCACTGAGAGTTAGAAGAATATAATGTTTTATAGGGAGGGCTGGAGGGTGGGAGGAGGGGACAGGATGGGGGTCTTTGTAGCCACAGACAGGAACTTTTGCTTTGTACTCGCTGTGGGGAGCATTAATAAATGTTTGTTTTTTCCTGGAGACCTCCCAGAACCTCCTCACCCTCAGGGAACCAGAGGTGGAAGGACTGCGGGGTGACGATGTTTGGGTGGAGGATAGGGGTACACTAGAACAATATAGGACCAAATAGCCATAATCTTGCTGCTGGCCAAGAATTGGGGCAAGATTTGACTTAATGGGCTTGGTTTGGGGAAATAAAAATAAAAAAAGAAGGAAAAGAAGTTAAAGGCATTGTTCTGGAAGGCAGTAGGAAAGAATGCTGCTATTAGTATTTCTAGTAATATTTGCTCCCACTTAGGAAAAGTTTTCAGGTAACAAGATCCTAGTCCTTCTGTGTCCACCACCCTTCTGCTGCAGCCTCTTGAAAGGAGCCCCACCTGCAGGTAAGCAGATCTGAAGTTTGCAGGGAAGGAGTATCCTTAAATATGTGGCTCTGCCTTGGTCCACCCTGGTTTCCCTGACCACCTCCAGAACAGAGGTAGCAACCTCATTTGGGATTCCTACTCCCACTGCCCATGAGGTGGTATCTCCTAAAGGTACGGAATTTACAGGTGATTGGCCCTCAGACCCCAAACTCAAAGCCAACATTTATGCCCAAGTTGACCTATTTATGAAATATTTTTTAATTTGCTTTCACTTTTTTCTCCTTGCCCAGAATTTAGGCCTTGTGGGACATTTCAGGCTGCCTCCTTTATAACTTGGATTGCTCAGTGAACTTGACAATATCTTATTCTCCAGTGACTTCTAGTTTTCTTGCATGACAGATTGTTCTGTGAAATGTTGAAGGATACATCTTTGCTTTCCCACCCGTTTGATCTATGCTACAGAATATTTCAGGATGGAAATACCATAAATCCCTGTGATGATGTAAAGTTGGTTTGAAATGAATTTTGTTTCCTTTCCTAGGTCCTTTGTAAGGACAATCTTTAAACTTTTATTGAACATTCAAAAAGCTTTTCTATTTCTCAATTCAAAATAAAATACTGAGGGTAAAAATACAAAATTCACCTTTCACAGACTTGATAAAATTGTACAGGACTTAGATTTTCTAAGTTTGTGGATTCAAATCTTTAGAAATGCTGATCCATTCCTAATAAATTCTACATGTGACTTTCTAACTGGGCAAATATTCTATGTGCTTTAAAAATATTGAATATAAAATTCATATGTGCCTTTCCTTTTTTTTAGATTAATTGTAGAGTAAATACAGCCACAAGACAATACCATGCAAAGGTTAAAGAGGAACCCTTTATATCTCTGGTTCATGCATCAAAAAAATAATAAGTAAGTGATAAGACTCAAATTTAAATTTTAAGCATAATTCTCAGCCTTGGTTAATAAGATAGGGAATACAGATATACTTTCTTTCATCATTAATGTAAACTGCATGTAAATGAAATTTGTCAAACTCACAATTTAAAGACCTTATGTTATGCTATAATTTCTTTAAAATACTACAGCTTAGGCAGTGTGCCAGTAATAATATACATGTGCTAGGTACAGTCATTTTTTTAAAAAATTAAATTCAACTTAATTAACATGTAGTATATTATTGGTTTCAGAGGTAGAATTTAGTGATTCATCAGTTGCATATAACACCTAGTGTTCATTCCATGAAGTGCCCTCCTTAATGCCCACCAGCCAGTTACCCCTTCCCCCATCTACCTTATCCCCTGACTTACCTCCCCTCCAATAACCCTCAGTTTGTTTCCTAGAGTTAAGAGTCTCTTATGGTTTGTCTTCCTCTCTGATTTCATCTTATTTTTTCCTTCCCTTCCTCTATGTTCATCTGTTTTGTTTCTTAAATTCCACATAGGAGTGAAATCATATTGTAATTGGCTTTTCCTGATGGACTTATTTCACTTAGCACAATACCCTCTAGTTCCATCCATAGCATTGCAAACAGCAGGATTTCATTCTTTTTGATGGCTGAGTAATAGTCCACTGTGTGTGTGTGTGCATATGTGTGTGTGTGTGTGTGTGTGTGCATACCACCTCTTTATCCATCTGGGCTCTTTCCATACTTTGGCTCTCGTGGACATTGCTGCTATAAACATTAGGTGCATGTGTTCCTTCAAATCTGTATTTGTATCCTTTGGATAAATACCTACTAGGGCAATTGCTGGGTCATAGGGTAGCTCTATTTTCAACTTTTTGAGGAACCTCCATACTGTTTTCCAGAGTGGCTGCACCAGATTGCATTCCCACCAGTATAAGAGGGTTCCCCTTTCTCTGCATCCTTGCCAACATCTGTTGTTTCCTGAGTTGCTAATTTTAGCCAGTCTGGCTAGTGTAAGGGGGTATCTCATTCTGGTTTGATTTGCATTTCTCTGATGCTGAATGACAATGAGCATTTTTTTCATGTGTCTGTTCTCCATTTGTATGTCTTCTTTGGATAAATGTCTGTTCATGTCTTCTGCCCATTTTTTGACCAGTTTTTTTTTGGTTTTTTTTTTGGTGTTGAGGTTGATAAGTTCTACATAGATTTTGGATACTAACCCTTCATCTGATAAGACATTTGCAAATATCTTCTCCCATTCTATAGGTTGCCTTTTAGTTTTGTTGACTGTTTCCTTTGCTGAGTCACAGTCACTTTAAGCTTCTTCTCTGGGACACCTGGATACCAGGTGGCTGCTCTGTCCATTGGGGAGTGGTGACCATTTTAAGATGGCCACTTACAAGGACTTTAGTTGTCCTGTCTCAATCAATATGTGAAACACTGTTAATTACCACAGGGAAGGTCACAGATTTTTATTAGTGATGAGTGGCTTACAAATCAGCATGATGGATGTTAGAGACTTATGACTATTCAAGATCTGTGGATTGGTTAAAATAAATAATAATAGTTACTCTTGCAAGACTTGTAATGAGAGCCATTGAAATTGTCGGGACGGTGCTTGATCTGCCCCTCCCGCCATGCCCAAGCCACCGGAAAACTTTGGTGGAGGTACCTGTGAATGTGAATGAAAGCCCCTCTGGGCTTTCCCCGCCTAGAATCCGAAAAGCCACTTATTCTGTGGGTCAGGGCAATATGTCCTTGGTGTGCTTATTCAAGACATAGTTCCATTTAATCGTCCTCCCGGTAATCATATCTCTGTATCTCTTATCGTATTTCTTGATCCCTCTGCCTCAATGGTCTCAACTTCTGTGAGTTTAAGCAATCACTCTGTACCCTGCAGTAACAATACTAATCCTGTCTCTAGGGTGGGTGCAAAAGCAGTTAAAGATTTAACTGTACCACCCAACTTCCTCACGTGGGAATAATAAAAGACTGGGACCCTTGACAGTCAAGAAAGACGGAGCCGTGAGACGGAGAGACTCAGAGACTCAGAGAGATATATAGAGAGGAAGACAGAGAGGAAGAAGGAAAGCAGAGAGAAGAGACAAAGCCATGGGACTGAGAGTCTGAGAGGCGGAGACACAGACACAGAGAGAAAGAGAGCCTGCGCAGAAAGAGGCAAAGGCAGAGAGAGCGAAGCAAGAGAGAGCGGAGCAAGAGATAGAAAGAGAGACTGAGGCAAAGGCTGAGAGCCTGCAAAGCAAGAGACTGAGACTGAAAGAGAAGCAGAGAGAGCAAGATAGACAGAACCAACTGTTTGCCTAAAGCTAGATTGATGTAACTAAAAAGCTTTAAATAAAGAACCCTGAAGACACAGTTTTCAGGAGAGGAGATCCCCACGCCACTCTTCGCGTCCAGTCTCCTCATTTTATCGTTGACTCCATCACCACCATCTGGGAACCCCGACCGTTACAGCAGAAATATTTGTGAAACATCAGGACAATGCCTGGCACTTCATAAATACCATTTAAAATGCTTGTTACATGAAACATCACTTTTGTGATACTCTTTCTTTAATTTTGAGAAATTTATTTTTCAAAATTTTTAATTTTTTCTTAGATGTCTGTAATCCAGGTTTTAGAAACCTGTCTTTATCCTTTATAACAACTGCCTTTTCTTTTGTATGTTCTATTTTTTTTTTCTACTATTTTCTAGGATAATTTCTCAAACTTGTCTTCCAACTCCAGATTAATTTGCTTTCCACATGTATCTAAACTACTATTTATCCCATGAAATGATTCTTTATTTTAATAATTAGACTTTTACATTTAAGATATCATCGTGTGTGTGTGTGTGTGTGTGTGTGTGTGTGTGTATGTGTATGTGTTTAGAAGTTCCCTTTAATGAATGTATAAGCAGAGAATAGAATCTTGGCCTTGCAGTAAAAAGATCCTCATTGATGTCCTGCATTCGCCATATGCCTCCAGGTGTTTTACTAGATCTTTCCTGGTTTCGGTCTTTTTTTATTTTGGTTTTGTTTTGTTTTGTTTGTTTTTTAGTTTCAGAGGTAGAATATAGTGATTCATCTGTTGTAACATCCAGTGCTCATTATATCAAGTGCCTTCCTTAATGCCCATCACCCAATTATCCCTTCTGTCCCCCCACCACCTCCCTTCCAGGAACCCTCAGTTTGTTTAGTAGAGTTCAACATCTTTTATGGTTTGTGTCCCTCTCAATTTTCATCTTATTTTTCCTTCCCTCTCAATTTTCATCTTATTTTTCCTTCCCTTCACCCTGATTTGTTTCTTAAATTACACATACAAGTGAAATCACATAGTTTTGTCTTTCTCTGATTTATTTTGCTTGGGTTTTTCCTCAGGATTTCTTATTCTCATTTCACTTACTAACCTCTTCCATGTATCTTTAAGGGTATTTCTAATGCTTACTTAACAGTCTTGGTCAGTATGATCCAGTGGTTCTGTTTCAGTTGGTATATATTGTTCAGATTGTTGTACTTCGTTTTCAGTGATTGTACTCCTTAGGTATCTAATTATTTTGATTTGTGAGCCCACATTCCTTGTGGCCATTGGCCCTTCTCTCTGGTAACTTGTAATAGGGAAGGGCTGATGATTTGCTTGGGACAAGCTGTTCTCAAAGCATAATTATCAATGGAGCATGTCCTTTCCACTTTCAAAAGTATCTTGGGTTGGATGAGGTAATATAAGTCATCCTTGTTGAAAGCTAGTACCTAAGGTATGTTTTTCTCAGTAAATTTAACATGAGGGTAGGTGATAGCCTGGGGACAAAGAATCTGTAGAGCAGTGAAACACTGTGACCCAGCTAATTTCTCTGGCCAGAGTACGTCACCTTTAAGGTCCTGGGCAAAAGCAGCATTGGAAAAGATAGCCTTCTAGGTTGTTCCCCTCAGCTTTGGAGATAGGGAAGAGGTAAAGACCCAATAATTCCTCTTCAGCCGTTCCCTGCTTTCATCTACTAACCAAATGCTACCCAAATTTTATCCTAACTACTCCTGGGTAGTTGCTACCAAGAACAATAGTGACTGTCCCTGAGCAACGCAGGGGAATGGCGAGAACAGAACTTAAAATTTTCCCTCCCACTCAGTCCCTCAAGACGGCCCATAGCAGTCTTTTCTTGTCTGTCTGCCAGTTAAGGGATGGCTCTCACTCCTTGGAGACTCCCACAGTTTGTGTTATTGTTAGTTTTTAAAATCCATAATTTAATTTCTGTAGTTTTGGGAGGAGGACTATCCTATGGATAGGGATCTGAAATTTCCCAGGAAATTATGGGAATGTAATACTTTGGAAATCTTGAAGTGTTTTTGAAATTTAAATAGGTTATCTGTTTATATTGTTACTGATTTTTTTTCCCATATTTATCATGTTGGTATTTTTGGTATAACATTTGGTGAAGAGGGCACGCTGCCCTAAAACTGGTAATGTTTGTAAAATGATGAACTTCGGCATGAGTTTATGAAGTAGACACATGCAAAGTGCATTTTCAATGTGTCTTATTTTACCGGTGAGGAAATTAAATTGTAGGGAGATGAAGTTATCCAACCCAGTGGATTGGTGGCAGGAAGTCTTGACTTTGGATAATTTAACCAGCTATCCCTTTGTGACGATCTGAGAGAAAAATCATTCTGAACACTTGCGCTACTTTTAGTTCAGAAAAATCCTTTAAACATTTTTGACCTACCTACTTATTTCTTTTCTACCAAATGGTGGCCAGGGATTAGCCCTTGACCCTGGAATATTAACTGTTCTGACATTTGCTCTATTTCTGTGTCCTTTGCTCTCTATTCCTGGATCCACCGCCCTGTCCCTATGGTCAGATCATTCACATTTCCCAAATTGATTCCAGAATGTATGAAATGTTGACAAAATGGAGAAGCAAAGAGTTTTAATCACAAAAACTGTATCTCCCTTAATTCTTTCCTTCTCTTACCAGTGGACAAGCACACAGCCCAGAGGCTGTCTCAGAGGGCCCACTGTTGTACCCTGAAACTTTCTGTTGTTCCTGTCATGTTTTCTCATGATTTTACTTGTCCTGTCCTAAAATTCTGTCAGGAAAAAGAACCTGATTGCTTTCCAAAGTGTCTGACTTTATTTTTTGTATGTTTTTTACATGTTAGCAGAGTTACGGATTCCTCGTTAGGATCCTCTGACAACAGTGATGACAAGGGGTAAGTTGCCTTGAGTGATCTGTGTACCAGAAGGTAATGGAGCGCACTGGTAGCAGCAGGAGGTTTCCATAAGAGACTGTAAGCTTCTATAGATAACTGTCTTTGGGCGTCTCAGTAGAAACAAGAACAAGTCATTAAGAGCAAGACTTTCCACTTAAAGTTTGTTTGGGACCCTTAGTTACCAGTAAGAAAAGCTCTTGTGAAACTCGTAATGTATATGGTGAGATACTGCTAAAACGGGCCAGGTAGAGAGGATCCTGTTTTTCGGGCAAGGAGAGGTGGCAGCTGACAGAGAGCAGTGGAACTCTCAACAGAAAAGAATGGACCTGGGACCCCTGGGGGGCTTAATTGGTTAAGCATCTGCCTCCTGTGTCTCCCCTCCCCCACCTCCACTGCCCCACTTGTGCTCTCTCTCTCACAGATAAATAAAATCTTAAGAAATAAAAGAAAAAAGAAAAGAATGCAGCTAACAGACCTCGGTCTGTCCCTTACCCTCCAGAGATTTGCAACCGTCTAAAGCTCGTGTCCCAAACGTAAACCCACCGTCAAATTGGAGGAGACCCTGCCTCAAGTGTGCAATTTTGAACCAAACTGAGGAACAGAAAAGACTTATATGACACATGAAGAGTAAGGATATGGTGAAGGAACTGGATAATCAGGAAATAAGATGAAAGGCTGTGTACCTACAAACCAACGTTGTATTTTTTAAAAAGATTTTATTTATTTGACAGAGAGAGAGAGATCACAAGTAGGCAGAGAGGCAGGCAGAGAGAGAGGAGGAAGCAGTCTTCCTGCTGAGCAGAGAGCCCGGATGCGGGCCTGGATCCTAGGACCTGAGATCATGACCTGAGCTGAAGGCAGAGGCTTAACCCACTGAGCCACCCAGGTGCCCCTCCAAAGTTGTATTCTGAAGTGAATTCAACATCAGTGCAGTTCCTTAGGAAAGTTGAGTGTAGCAGTAAAGAACTGCACTTATCTTGATTTGTTAGGCTTTTTTTTTTTTTGACCTGATATTTTTAATACAATTATGTAAAACCCTGTTTCTGAGGAAAATTGAAATACTGGTTTACAAAGTTTTTTTTAGAATTAAACCAGTTTACAAATTAAAGACTACTTCTAACTCAAAAAAGTTTGGCTTTGAAGTCACTGGGATCTGATCATAGATACTTTTAATTTTTTAGAAATGATCCAAATGAATTCATATCTGGAATCTCTTATGAAGCCACCAATGAAAGGTAAGGTATATATTGGAGGGAGTAGAGAGATTCAGTCTGGAGTATCCATGACACTATAGAATTTCCTGGACAAGTATCTAAAATTTATTATAAAAAATTAGGATTTGCTGCAAGCTAGGTCATGTTTACTGTAACTTTTAGATTTAATAAATTCTTGATCAGATATATTGGTCACATCACAGGTCCATGTAGGAAAACTCTAATGATAAATTCTTCCATTTGTTGGTGTTTAAATTAAGCTAGATCAACTCTCTAGCCACCATGATAGAGGTGAAGACCTTGATTTTCCTAATTTGTGTGAGTAAATCAGGTTGAAGTTTGGGGGAAGGAAGCTATAGATGGATCTCTTATTTTGGGGGGAGATAAAGTTTATTCTGATGCAAGAAGAGAATGGAAAATTATGGAAACATGTCAGAGTGTGGGAGGGAAGAGTATATAATAATTCTTTTTATTTACAGAAAAGTACCATGTTTAAAAATCTTTTTTTTCTGTGTATCACACTTCAGTGATCTAGGTTGAAAATGTGACTAAATCTTTGAGAGTAATTTTATCAGTCTTTTAAAATAGAGAAATGTAGAATACTACTTAATCTTCAATTGTGTTCCTTTCTCATTTTTTGCTGGATGTATTCTGATGCCCCATTTTGTTGATTTTTGTCTGAGTAATGAGACTAATAGAATGTGAACATGTTTTGCTGGTTAAATTTTTTACTCATTGGAGTTCATTTTGACTTGTTTCTAAGTAATCTGACTGAGAATACTTGCTATTGCTCTGATCTGAAGGCACTTTTACTCAAACCAAGGAAAGAATACATTTTAAAAATCACATATGTCTGAACAGAAACAGTGATGGGATTTTTCAGCTTCTCTCCTGGCCAGTTATTCAGCCATTTAATGTCAGTGTTCGAGAATGAGCAGTGCTGAAGAGGAAATCAACTGGCCACTGGTGGAATTTTTTTGCTGTCTAGATAAAGATTACATGGAAGATATAGAGCCAACTAATGACTACAAATACTTCTTCAAATTACCCATAATTTTCTCTTAATTTTTTTAAAATTCCAGTATAATTAACATATAGTATTGATAGGTTCAAGTGTGCAATATGGTGATTCAACAATTCTCTACATTGCTCAGTGCTCATCATGATAAATGTATTCTTCAATCCATTTCCCCTCTTTCACCTGACCCCTTCCCACCTACCCTCAGGTAACCATCAGTTTATTCTCTATTTAAGGGTTTTTTTTTGCTTTGTCTCTTTTTTACTTTGTTCATTTGTTTTGCATCTTAAATTCCACATGTAAGTGAAATTATAGAGCATTCATCTTTCTGATTGACTTACTTCATTTAGCATTATACCCTCTAGATCCACACATATTGTTGCAAATGGCAAGATTTCATTCTTTTATGACTGAATAATATTCCATTTTGTGTGTATGCGTCTTCCCTCTTCTTTATCCATTCATCTTTGGATGGACACTTGGGTTGTTTCCATACTTTGGTTATTGTAAACAATGATGCAAAAGGCATAGGGATTGCATATCTTTTTGAAATTAGTGTTTTCATATTCTTTGTATAAATACCCAGTGGTGGAATTACTGGATCATATGGCAGTTCTATTTTTAATTTTTTGAGGAACCTCCATACCATTTTCCACAGTGGCTACATCAGTTTACATTCCCACCACTAGTGCCTGAGGATTACGTTTTTCTCTACAACCTTGCGAACATCTCTTATGTCTTCAT
>PITA01033818.1:0-12304 GCA_004023965.1 Spilogale gracilis | reverse complement strand
CTGGTTTGGGGATTAGAGTGATGCTGGCTTCATAGAGTCTGGAAGTTTTCCTTCCGTTTCTATTTTTTGAAAGAGCTTCAGGAGAATAGGTGTTATTTCTTCTTTGAATGTTTGGTAGAATTCCCCAGGGAATCCATCTGGGCCTGGACTCTTGTTTTGGGGGATGTTTTTGATCACTGCTTCGATCTCGTTACTGGATATAGGTCTATTCAGATCGTCAGTGTCTTCCTGTTCCAGTCTTGGGAGCTTATAGGTTTCTAGGAATGTATCCATCTCTTCTAGGTTGTTAAACATATTGGCATATAGTTGTTGATAGTAATTTTTGATGATTGTTTCTATTTAAAACAACAAATTTTAAAGCAACAACTGTTACACCCAGGCCTCTTGCTATCCCTTATTTAATTTCCTTGTGCTACAAATGGTCTCTTTCTATTATTCCCCCCACATTTAGTCCAGGTGTACTCCTCCCAGCCTGCTTGAATACACTGAAACTGGTAGACTTTGAATTGAAGCAGATTGTCTTCCCTATGCGGCTGGGCCTCATCTAATCCATTAAAGACCTGAAGTCTTCCGAGGAGAGAGGAGTTGTCCCTCCAGATTGCCTTTGGATTCACAACTGTAGCATTAACACCTGCCAGAATTTCCAGACTGCTGGCCAGCCCTACAAATTTCAAATTTGCCAGCCCCCACAATCACATGAGCCAATTCCTTAAAATAAATCTGTGTGTGTGTGTGTGTGTGTGTGTGTTTGTGTTTGTGTGTGTGTATGTATGTGCGTGTGTGTGTACATCCCACTGATTCTGTCTCTTTGGAGAAGCCCAACTACTATGCTAGTCCAGAGTTGTCATAATGTGTAAAAATAAAATCCATTTGCATTATATTACATAATCAAATTACAGCACATGCCATCTCACAATTCTTCCCATCCATCATAGAAATATATTAATGAAGCTATTTTGCCTTACAAATGCTCAGTGCTATTCATTCTAATTATTATTCTGTTATTCTGCCCGAATTTTTGAAATATTACTGTTTTGTTATTTTTAGGATATCTAATAGTTAGATTTTTCCTGATAATAATGAATAGAAGCATTTTTTAATTTTACAGATGGTTGTTTTATCTCTTTTCCTAGTCCTGTGATATCTCTAGTTCTGATTCTTTAATATTACCAAGTTGCTTTTTAAATGTCCTCAGTGAGAAAAATAAGTTTTGGAGCAAACTAAGCACTTACCTGTGTTATAGTTATACAGAGTTTTGTTCTTAATTGGGCCCCAAACTGTATGTTTTTCGTAGAATACAGAATAAACTATATCCCCTGAAAAGATAGCAGAGGTATACAAGACCTTTGTCTCACCTGCTAGAACTGGGTAAGCCCTTGGAATTCTTAACTGTCTTGGACAGTCTCTCAAATAGAGCCAGATTCACTTTTTACAATTGCTACCATCTGCTGAGCACCTATTATGCTATCAGGTTGCCTACAGTCACTCCCTGCCTGTGTGTCAAGTTATACCAACACAGTGAGAGCTTCAAATTCCTTATGGGTAAATTTAAGGAGAAATAGTACCTGTCTGAGAGTGGTGGTAGAGTCATCAAGAAAGCATGTGCAAATTGCCCAGCCACTGCCTGGACCATAGTGAGTTCATAATAAAGAGTTATGATTATGATTATGATTCAGCCAAAAGTAATTATAAGCTCTGACCTTACCCTCACTTTAAGAAAAATGTTTTTTGTTTTCACACCCAGAATTGTGGAGCTACAACATGTTGCTGGGCCTCAAGAAGGGAAACTCAGCTGTTCAAAGGTATTCCAAGCATTTATTCAGGCCCAGGCACCCTGCCAGGCATTATGGCATACAAAAGGAGTATGCCTGGTTCTTGCCCTCAAGGAGCTAAAAGAGAGGCTTTAACACACCAGAGTTAAATCCTTCACCCAAGACCATAAAAGCTCAGCGTGAAAAATATTCATTGTTGACCAACTGTCAATGGTGTGAATAAGGTGGTAATAAAGGCTCACTGGAGACCTGAATTATTATTCTCTGTGCCCCAGAGAATAATACACCCCCCATATCCAGTCCCGGAGTGTAAATTCTAGGAGAGTATGGTCCTCATGTATCTTGTTCATTGTTATATCCCAAAACCTGGTGCACTGTAGGTGCCCAGTAAATGTTTGTTAAATGAGTATTTGTGTAGCACGCTATACAAATTACATTCATATGCACTAATATATAATATATATAATGTAATAATATATATACTAATATAAAATAAGCTAACATTGATTAGTGATTCCTACCTAACCAGTGATGTGTGTGTGTGTGTGTGTGTGTGTGTGTCTATCTATCTAGAGAGGCAGAGAGAGCTTATTTTTTTATTTAAGATTTTATTTATTTGTTTGACAGAGACACAGCAAGAGAAGGAACACAAGCAGGGGGAGTGCGAGAGGGAGAAGGAGGCTCCCCACTGAGCAAGGAGCCCAATGCGGGGCTTGATCCCAGGACCATGGGATCATGACCTGAGCCGAAGGCAGACAATGACTGAGCGACCCGGGCGCCCCAAGAGAGCTTTATTCATTTTTACTATAACTGTGAATGGTAAATAATATCATCCTAGGTTTTTTCTGAGACTCTGAGATGTAGTGTAACTTGCTTAAGTTTCTAAGAGGCAGAGATGAGATTTGAGTATTAGTCTGTCCAACTGGAAACTTAAAACTTCCTACTGTTGCAATGTGTTATTTATCCTTTATATCAACCTAGTTGGTATTACCATAAGACCCACATTGTTCATTCACATACCATTCAGAGCACCTGATATGTACAACTCCTAGAAATTAAAAGGCAAACAAAACATGACCTCTTCATGAGTTTACACTCTGGTGGATATGCCTGCTAAATGACATAGTCACATACAAGGTGCTACATGGGTACATCATGGAAGGCTTCACTAATGTTAAGAAGGTTGAAATATGGTAAGAGGAGAAAACAGGCTCAGATAGGTTAAATTACTTGCCCAAGATACATAGCTAGTGGGGATAAAGCCCAGGATTTGAACCCAGATCTGTCTCGCTTCAATTCATGCTTTTTCTGTTATACCATGGTACCCGAGGTCACCTAAAAATGTCACTTAACCTCTCTGAGCCTTTGGTTTTCATCTATAAAGTGGAAATCTAAGCATATTTCCCTGAAAGTGTCATTCATAAGGCTTTGCTCAATGTAAAGTGCTCAGTACTAACCCTGCCTGGCAAAATAAGTGTTCAAAAAATAGCTATAATTATTATTCAACTAATAATAATATTAACAATGCTTTGATGACAGCAGAGCTACCTCTCCAGTGTCAGGAATCCCACAGGGTCACAAGGTAACCTATGAATGAGACCTGCTGGGATACAAAATCAATGCACAGAAGTCTCTTGCATTTCTATACACTAATAATGAAGCAGCAGAAAGTGAAATTAAGAAAGCAATTCCATATATAATTGTACCAAAATAATAAGATGCCTAGGAATAAACCTAAGAGGTGAAAGACCTATACTCTGAAAATTATAAAACACTGATGAAAGAAATTGAAGGTGACACAAAGAAATGGAAAGACATTCCATGTTCATGGACTGGAAGAAAAAATATTGTTAAAAATGTCTATACTACCCAAAGCAATCCACACATTTAATACAATTCCTATCAAAATACCAAAACTATTTTTCACAGAATTAGAACAATAAAAATCCTAAAATTTCTGTGGAATTACAAAAGGCCCTGAATAGTCAAAACAATTTTTGAAAAAGAAGAGCAAAGCTGGAAGTATCACAACTCCAGTCTTTGAGTTATATTACAAAGCTAAAGTGATCAAAATAGTATGGTACTGGCACAAAAATAGATGCATAATCAATAGAACAGGATAGAAAACCCAGAAATAAACCCACAATTATATGGTCATTTAATCTTCAACAAAGCAGAAACAAATATTAAATGGGAAAAAGTTTTGGGATCTGGTGTTGGGACAACTGGAAAACTACATGCAAAAGAATAAAACTGAACAACTTTCTTATACCCATACACAAAAATAAACTCAAAATGGATTAAAGACCTAAATATGAAACCTGAAACCACCAAAATCCTAGAAGACAGGCAATAATTTCTATGACATTGGTATAGAAACATTTTTCTAGTTATGTCTCCTGAGGCAAGGAAAACAAAAGCAAAACTAAACTATTGGGACTACAGTAAAAGAGAAAGTTTCTGCACAGTGAAGGAAACCATCAAAAAAGTAAAAAGCAACCTATGGAACAGGAGAAGACTTTGCAAATGACATATTCAATAAAGGATTAGTATCCAAAATATATGAAGAACTGCTTAACTCAACACCCCAAAACCAAATAATCCCATTTAAAAATGGGCAGAAGACATGAACAGACATTTCTCCAATCCAAATAATATCACCTCACACCTGTCAGAATGGTTAAAATCAGAAACAGAAATGACTGTTGGTGAGGACGTGGAGAAAAAGGAAGCCCCTTGCACTGTTGGTGGGAATGCAACTGGTGAAGCCACCCTGGAAAACAGTATGGAGGTTCCCCAAAAAATTGAAAAAAGAACTACCCTATGATGCCGTAATGACACTACTGGGTATTTACCCAAGAAATACAAATCCACTAAGTCAAAGGAATACATGCACCCTTATGTTTATAGCAACATTATTTACAATAGCCAAACTGAAAGGAGCCCAAATGTCCATGGATAAGATGAATGGATAAAGAAGAGGTGGTATATACATACAATGGAATAGTATTTAGCCACATAAGGATGAAGTCTTGCTATTTGCGATGACATGGATGAGCTAGAAAGTATAATGCTAAGTGAAATTAATCAGAGAAAGAAGCCTGGTGGTGGGTACTGAGGGCACGTATTGCATGGAGCACTGGCTGTGTGGCATAAATGATGAATCTTGAAACACTGAAAAAATAAAATTAAATTAAAAAAAAAGAAGGATGAGGAGCCATAACCTAGGTCACACAACTAAGTGACTGATGGAGCTGGGATTAAAATGTAGGGTGTCCATGTCCTCCCAATATCTATGCCACTTCATCTTCAGCCTCTGCCTAGTATGGCTGAGAGAATGGGAAGTAGGTGTCCTTAACAATTTCTAGTGCTATGGACCCCTTAGGAAGTCTGGTGAAGTCCATGAACCCCTTATGGGAATAACATTTTTAAATACATGAAAAAATACAAAGGAACCCAGCTATATTGAAATAATAATAGTTACCAAAATACATTTGTGATATAATAACTTATGTGCTCCTTTAACACATTAAATAGCAATATGTAATGGCAGGCCTAATAACTACTGTAATTTTGAAGTAGTGATAAACACAAATATTTCAAGAAAGCCAGGATAACTTATGATACAATGGTGTCCATGATACTGGTGAAAAAGTCACAGATACTGTGATCCCCTCTGTACTTTGTTGCCTACATTTGTAATGGAAGAAAATGCCACATTTCCGTTAGGTGTTAGTGAAAATCTAAGTGTAATATTTCCACCCAAGTTCACATGCTTCCTAAATTCTACCCACAGTCTTGAGGTTGATGAAATACAAAGTGAGAACTCCCAAAGTGGGGCCAGGATTAATTTCAGTAAATACATTAATATTTATAAATTACTTAGAACAGTGCCCACACATAGTAAGCTCTATATATGTTCATTCAATATAAATATATTCTAAGCAATAAATGTTATAAATGATGGAGAAATTGATTCGTAACCCATCTTGAAATAGTAAAACTCTAAGGCAATGCATAAATAACAGGAAGGTCCCTCAAGTGAAGAAGTAACAGATGAGCTTCAGTGTGAGCAAACACAAAGTACTGCATTTACAAGAAAATGAGCCAAATGCTCTTTATAAGATATTAGTCTCCAAACCATCAGTTCTGGCACAGGAAAGGGATCTGGGAGTTGTTGAATAGAAGTCCCTGAAGATATCTGTCCAATGTGGTTGAATCATAAAAAGGCAACAAATGCTAAACATGGTAAAAAAAAATAGAAACAAAGTATGACATTATCTTACTCCCTTAAAAAATTTTTTTTGTGCCAACACCAGTAAAGCAGTGTGCTTCTTGTGGATGGGCCTCAAGACTTAATACTCAACATTTTAATTCACAGGTTGTTCAAGCCCTTGAACATTTCTGTCCGAAACACTGCCAGCCAATGGGGCATGCAAGGATCAATATGACATATGGAAGAGAAGGTCAAAGAATCAAGAGTGTGGGTGTGTTTTAATACATTAATGAGCATGTTCTATACTCTAGACCAGAACCATATAGTCTGGGAAAGAAAAACCTGGAATTCAGTGTTTTTCATGTAATAAACTCTTGTTCTCTCTCTTCCTCTCTCTCTCTCTCTCTCTCTCTCTCTCTCTCTCTCTCTCTCACACACACACACACACACACACACACACACACACAGGGCAGCACTTGGTAAAGCCAGCATTACAATCATGACTTGTTTATTCGCCAAGAGAAGACATTTGAGAATTTCAATGAATTTACCATGTAACTGAAACACGCCCCTTCCAGTACAAATCTTTTTACTTTAATCATCTTAAATGAGAATATTTCTAAGATGTTTTATATCATTTCCTGTGCAGTTAAACAGAGGGTTCTAGACCTGTGCCGACCTTGCCATGATGACCCCATATGGCCACTAAGAACATTAGTTAATAAAACTTCTGGAAAAGAACATTCTTTCCACTAATTTAACAGTACAAAGAACAGTGAAAGGGCTGATTCTCTGATAAATATCCTTCCTCATGAAAGAGCTAGAACCAGCCTTTAGCAGCCCTGACTTCCTATGCTGACCCAGGATCACCATTGTAGAAACACCGGAGCTAAGAGATGCTCACAGAGCCACTAGCAGGAATGTTACTCTGAATCTCTGCTGTCTAAGGGGTCAAAGGTATGTCCCCTCTCTACTGTCCTAACAGCATGGGCTAGTGTTCTCCAACCTCCGCCCCAATATGCTAGTAAGAAATAAGACCAGGAAAAGGCAACTTGGTTTTTTAGGCAGCTATGTAAGGAAAACTGGACTTCTGGTTCTGTCACTAACCCTGAGATCTTAGGCAAGTCCCTCAACCTCTGGGTCCTAGCCAGAGAGAGGATGTGACAGTGCTAACTAGATTTATCTTCCTTGTTCACATAGTAGAACCAAGTAGGATACAGGTTTCTCCCACTATCCGAAAGTTGGCTTTATGCCACTTCACTTTTACAAAAGACCTACGTTAGGACCTGTTTTCTCTAAGTGAAAGAAATCCAAAGAGGATTTTCACTTTTATAAAATGTAATTGCTTTTTGCTTTACATCATTGCAGCTTATGAATGATTTCATAGGAATACTCTACTTTGAGATAGTGGGGGACCTATACAGCCCATCACCCTGTGTTGGCTGAGGTTGATGACCACTGTGTTGTGGCCAGTGTTCAGAAAGTGAATCTGCAGTGTTCTCAGGGTAGCAAGCCAGGGACAGTGCAGGACCTGTGGCCCACAGGAGTCCTAAGAGACAAGGGTGCAGGGAGGCCCAGGTAGAGAAAGACTGTTGCTTCCATCTGCCCCCATGAGCCCTGTAGCAACTGTACTGATTTCTTCTGCCCCAGGTGGCCCATGACTCACTCCTTCTTTACTTGGCAGAGCACAAGGACAAAGTGAGATCATTCCTACTATAGGAACCAAATCCCAAGGCCAGTCTGAAATAAGATTCTGTAGGGCTGCCTTAGCGTAACTCTCTAC
Organism: Spilogale gracilis; assembly: GCA_004023965.1. Lineage (NCBI taxonomy): Eukaryota > Metazoa > Chordata > Mammalia > Carnivora > Mephitidae > Spilogale > Spilogale gracilis. Next base: position 4,533 of record PITA01033818.1, on the reverse strand, counting down.
TGCATCCAGCATCCGAGTCAGGGCCTTGAGCACCAGCTACTTTAGCTCTGGCCCAACCTTGAGGCTATCCTCTGCAGGGGAGTAAAGGGGACTTGTTAAGCCTGTCAGATTCCCCAGGCAAGCTGCTCACACCACACTTACTCATGGTGCCAGTGGGCTGGATTAAAAACGTCCCAGCTCGTGTATCACTTGTGTAAAGGCTCCTGGTCCAGAAGAGCACACGCTCTGGAGGATTTAATGGCTCCACTTCTGCATTTCTCTGTGAAACGTCCAGATCAGTTTACATGGCATCAACATACGCATAGATTGGTTCCTGATGGATACTCTGGCCACAGAGGCTACAGATCTAAATATCTAAAGCTATGACTCAGGATGAAGCCACAAAGGGAGTGGGCATTGTTAGAAAAGAAGTTCAAGGACTAAGCCTTAGGGCACCCCAATATTAATGAATTAGCCAGGTGAGTGGGAAATTGCAAAGGAGACTGAGAAGAGCTGAGAGAAATGTAGGAGGAAACCGTTTTAAGGGTTGTCACCTGCAAAAAAAGAATGAGTGAATGGGTTAAAATTAAAATCTCGCACCAATCCTGAGCGGTCTTTATGCACCTACCAGTATATTAAGCAGCTTGTGGACTTTGGAGGAGTACTTGGGGTCACCAGACAATTTTGCCAAATTAAAGATACAGGCCATCAACTGGGGGCAGTAATGTTGAGCTTCCTCCCTCCATCCCACCAAAGTTCTAGGAGTAAAGTCCCTGGTCCTTATTTCATCTATATCTAGATTTCCTTTCACCAAATCCTATGCTGAAGCCTGGCCTTGAAAAATTAGCTCACTCTGAAATACTTTCAGAGCTTCTTAATGAATCTTATTTTCAGCTGTTAAACTTGATGGAACTCGCAGAAATGTTTTTAAAAAAAAATTGACTGTGACAGCCCATCTCCCCAAGCAGCAGAACACAGGTGCTGATGCTGAGAGACAATCCCAAGGGCCAAAGCTGGATTGGTACAGAGATAAAAGGAGGTGGCTTTACTTTTCTTCTGTTCTTTACATTTCCACTTTTCTTACCACTAAGATACATTAGTTATGTAAACAGTTCTGGATAAAGAACCCACAGAGAGACAACAAAAGATCTTCAAACGTTATTTGCTTCTTGACATATCTACAGATAAGAATATTAAGTCTAATAGCACTCCTGTGATGGTTCTATCATTATAGTTGCAGCCTGTAGGAAATTCTCATTTTGAAATCCCACCTCTGAGACTTATGATTGAGAGGAAAGAAAGACATTTTTAAAAACCTGCTAATGCCAGTGTTACAAATTTCATTTTGTGGGCCAAAAAATAAAAAATAGAAGAGGGGGGGGAGGAGGAGGAGGAGAGGAGAAGGGGGAAGAGGAGGAGGAGGAGAAGAAGGAGAAGGAGGAAAAGGAGAAGAAGGAGAAAAGGAGGAGGAAGAGAAAGAAGAAGAAGACTTCCATGCAAATAGCATACATAGTTGGAATTACAAAATATCACAGCTGGAAGGCCTTCTAAGACCATCCATTCCAAACCTCTCTTTTTAAAAATGAGGAAACTGAGGCCCAGATTCTCAGAGCAAGAGCATTCAGAGCTGGAACATTCTCACCTCCCACTCCTAGCTCGCTCACTCTTTTCACTACACTTGAGCATGTACTAATGGAAAACAAATTAAAGCAGAGATTGCAAAGGAGTTAGAAAACCTGAAATTGCTCATAAAAGAATTGTTATTTTCTCAACTGGTTTTTTGCAGCACCAGAAATTCTAGTTGAAGTAATCCACAGAGCAAAACAAAGTGGATGACAGTCAAATACTAGTCACCACTTTCATTTGAAAGCATTGTTATTTACAGCTTTTCTTTATCTTCCCAGGGTGAAACTCCACATATGTAAAAATTGAATTTAATGCCATTGAAAGTTTGTTATAATGACTACTGAAAATCACAGGGGATTCATGGTCCCTAAGGTACACCTGTTATGCCAGCTAACAGCTAAAATTCCTCACCAGCCTTGCCAGAACCCAAGGGTCAGTCCCTCTGTGAGATGGACAGAGAAAATTTAACTACTGATGGCATCAAACTGGAATATTTGTGAAACGCTTAAGAGATTGATTGTGTGTGCATGTATGGGGGGCCAAGTGTGTGGAACTAAGTACCACTCTCTCCTGAACTCCACTGGAAGTCCCCTGGAGTGAGCCATCTTTAATAGCTCAACTAGGAGCTGTAAGAGGAGTAAGAGCCTCTTTCCTTCACAACGGGGATAGAAAAGGGAACTATTGTGTTTGCCCACATGCTTTTTTCCTCACATATTTTCTATGTGCTCTTTAAGAATGATAATTTTAAAAAGTGATTTTGTGATTACGATTCTGCCCTTACTTTGTTCAAGCCAGGAAGCAGTAGGCACTGCAATCAGGTCTTTGGAAGAGGCTGGTCTTCCTCTTTTCAGGGCAACCGAGGGTTAAATTGGGAAAGACTGGCTTCTAGCCTTCTCCCAATGTCTCTAAGAGAGAACATCCGCTCTCCAGTCATCTATCTCTCATTTTCCAGTTCACTTCTGGCCTGAAATTAGACAATAGTGGCTTTTCACCCATCACCAAACCTAGAGAGAGAATCAAGAAGTTGGATACAGACCTAGTGCTCCTTCCATGGAAGTCCTTCCCTTTCCAGAACAAAGGTACTGATGTCAATAGCATGAAAAGGCAATTCTAGAAGTAAAAATTATCTTTTTACATTTTAAGTTGACAATTACTCTAACCAGTGTAAAATATGCCACAAGTATATAGGAGATAGATTTCATGATCACAAAGCCACTATTCCTGTTGGAGAAATGAAATGTACACATTCAGTAAAGCAAACAATATAAGAAAATACAGAGACTGAGTGAATCATGTGCTAGAAATTCACACAAAAAAGAGAATGATTCAGATAGAGACCTCAGTGAAATCTTTGTAGAGGAAAGAGAACTGCAAGAACAGGAAGTACGGTGACCACTGTATTGATCCAGGAACAAGTGAGAACACCAGCCCATTAGGAAGAAAATTAGGTAGAAGACATGGGGCCTTGAGAGACAGAAGAGTCTGGACCTGATGGGGCTGAACAATAGAGCACTGAGAAGGTCTGAGATTAGGAACAGTTTAGGAAAAGCAGCACTCCAAAAAAAAATGTAGACAGGATGGAACCAGGAGAGAAATAGAAAGGCATGCCCAGCAAGAGACAATGAAGGCTTAGATTACAGAATTACAAAGAGAACTGAAATTAGCAGGTTAAAATGTGATTGAGCTGAAAGAAGAAGAAAGGTTAGACCATTTTAATTTAAACTAATTTTGTCACTGTTTGCTGTGTACCTTTGATGATGCTGTATGTCATTGCTCTGGGATAAACAGGAATGAGAATCTCTGTGTGTGTGTGTGTGTGTGTGTGTGTGTGTGTGTGTGTGTGTGTGTGTTTTGCACACTTAAGTAGTTTCCCTATCCCTTTTCCTGTTATTCTGAGTGGAAATGTTAGAAAGGAAACAGGGAGGTAGTCATAGGAATAAATACATACAGATACTTTTTTTGGCTTAAATTAATGACATGTATTATTATTTCACATAATAGAAATCCAGAATTAGGGCGCCTGGGTGGCTCAGTGGGTTAAAGCTTCTGCCTTGGGGCTCAGGTCATGACCTCAGGGTCCTGTGATCAAGGCTGCATCTGGCTGTCTTCTCCACAGGGAGCCTGCTTCCTCCTCTCTCTCTGCCTGAATCTCTGCCTGCTTGTGATCTCTGTCTCTGTGTCAAATAAATAAAATCTTTAAAAAAAAAGAAATCCAGAATTAGACTCCAAACATAGTCTAATCAAGTGCTGGAACAATTGGCTACCCGTATGCCATAAAAATGAAAAAATGAACCTCAAGTCTTATCTCACAACAGACACAAATATTCACAATCCAAATACCCAAAATAGGACATCTATCCAGAATATGTAAAGAACTCTTGCAACTCAATAATAAGAAAGCAAACAGTCTGATTTTTTTAAAGAACAACAGATCACATATAGGAATGGCCAACAGGCATATGAAAAGATGCTCAATATCATTAGTCATTGGCAAAATGAAAATTAAACCAGAATGAGATACCACTCACTACTCACCCACTTGAATGGCTAAAATTGAAAAGACTGACAATAACAAGTGTAGGTAAGCATGCAGATCAGCTGGAACTCTCATACAAGCACTTTGGAAAACAGTTTGGTAACATCTGGTAAATTTAAATACATACACACTTAACCATATATCTCAGAAATCCCACTCCTGGCTATTTACCCAAGATATATAAAAACTTATGCCGGGACGCCTGGGTGGCTCAGTTGGTTAAGCGACTGCCTTCGGCTCAGGTCATGATCCTGGAGAGCCCGGATCGAGTCCCACATCAGGCTTCCTGCTTGGCGAGAAGCCTGCTTCTCCCTCTCTCACTCCCCCTGCTTGTGTTCCCTCTCTGGCTGTGTTTCTCTCTGTCAAATAAATAAAATCTTAAAAAAAAAAAA
>PITA01033817.1:0-12297 GCA_004023965.1 Spilogale gracilis | reverse complement strand
GATGACTTAGATGGAGCTAAAAGCTTTTTACACTAAACCAACTCCCTCAGTCTGAGAAAGTCAAATACCGTTTTTCACTCATATGTGCAATTTAATAAAGGAAAAAGATGAACATAGGGGGAGGAAGAAAAAGAGTGAAGAAAACCACAGAACAGACACATCCATAGACAACAAACTGAGGATTGCTGGAGGGGAGGTGGGCAAGGGTATGGGTTAAAAGCAAGACAAGTATTAAGGCAGGCACTTGTGATGAGCACTAGGTGTTGTATGCAAGTGATGAGTCATTAAATTCTACTCCTGAAACTAATATTACACATATATTAACTGACTGGAATTTAAATAAAAACCTGGAGAAAAAAAATGTGACAAAACATATATAGGATTTACATGCTGAAAATAGTAAGACACTAATAAAAGAAATCAAAGATGTACCTAACTGGAGAGACCATGTTCAAAAATGAAAGACTCTACATAGCAACGATGTCAATTCTCCCTAAACTGTCTAGAGATTTAAGGCAATTACAATCAAAATTCCAGAAGGACTTTTTGTAGATATAAATAAGCCAATTCTAAAATGTAAAGGGAAAAGTAAAGGAGCTAGAAAAGTCAAAACAGGTGAGAGAAGGAGAAATAAGAGTTAGAGGAATCACACCACCTAAATTAAAGACTTATAAAACTACAGAAACCAAGAGTATCTAGACATATACCCACACATATATGGCCAAATGATTTTTGACAAAGGCATAAAAGTCAGTTAATGGAGAAAGGAAACTCTTCTCAACAAATGACAGTGGAACAACTGAACATTCATTTGCAAAAAAAGAATCCTGACCCCAAACTCTTACCTTATGCAAAAAATTAACTTGAAACAGATGACAGATCTACATACAAAATGTAAAATTTTTACAATTGGCCATATGATGAAAGTTAACATCCCCAGTGACTAAGTCATGCTGACAACATGACCTTCTGATATGTGATGAAAAAGGCAATTCACCTCAACGGTATTCTTTCCAAAATCCCACAACACCAAATGTTTTCAAAGGCAAAACAGAAGGGCGCCTGGGTGGCTCAGCTGGTTAAGCGACTGCCTTAGCTCAGGTCATAATCCCAGAGAGCTGGGATCGTGCCCCACATCAGGCTCCCTGTCGGCAGGAAGCCTGCTTCTCCCTCTCTCACTCCCCCTACTTGTGTTCCCTCTCTCCCAGTGTTTCTGTCAAATAAATAAATAAAATCTTTAAAAAAAAAAAAAAAAAGGCAAAACAGAGACAAACCCAAGTTGAAGGACATTCTACAAAATACCTGACTCAACCTCCTCAAAACTGTTAAGGAGATGAAAAATAAGACTGAGAAACTTCCAAAGACCTGAGATTAAACAAACTAAGAAGACATGATGACTAAATTTTTGGATCCTAAAACAGAAAATGGACTTTAGTGGAAAAACTAAAAGTTAAGCTAATAACAAGGGTCCAATGTTGGTTTCTCAGTTTTGGCACATATATCATGTTACTATAAGCTGTTAACAGTAGGAACAGCTGGATGAAGATATACCAGAATACAATGTACCACCTTTGCAAATTTCTATAAATGTAAAATAAAAACCAAAAAATTTTTTAAGTTTCTTTTTAAGACACAGGAGAAAGCCCTGGGACCTGCTGCAAACAGTTTTTAGACATGGCACTGAAACGTGATCCATAAAGTAAAAAATTAATGGGCACCTGGGTGGCTCAGAGTGTTAAGCCTCTGCCTTCGGCTCAGGTCATGATCTCAGGGTCCTGGGACCAAGTCCCACATTGGGCTCTCTCCTCAGCAGGAAGCCTGCTTCCCCCTCTTTCTCTGCCTGCCTCTCTGCCTATTTGTGATCTCTCTCTGTCAAATAAATAAATAAAATCTTTTTAAAAAAATTAATAAACTGACAGGACAACACACCTGTAACAATGGCTAAAATAAAAAATTTTGGCACCGAGTGCTGAGGAGTACAAAGAGCAACTGGAACTCTCATACATTGCTGGTAGAAAAGCAAAATGGTTCAGTCACTCAGGAAATCAGTTTGGCCATTTATTTTTCTTTTTTTTTTTAATTAAGTTTTTAATTCTAGTATAGTTAACATACAATGTTACACTAGTTTCAGGTATACAATACAGTGACTCAACAATTCCATATACACCCAGGGCTCATCATGACACATGCAGTCCTGAATCTCCATCACCTACTTCATCCATCCCCTCAACCACCTTTCCAATAGTTTGTTCTCTATAATTATTTGTTTCTTGGTCTGCCTTTTTTTTTTTTCTCATTTGTTTTGTTTCTTAAATTCTATGGGTGAAGTCATGTGGTATTTGTCTTTCTGACTTATTTCACTTAGTACCATAACCTCTAGCTCCACCCATGATGTTGCAAATGGCAAGATTTCATTCTTTTTTATGTCTAATATTCAACACATGAATGAATAAACCATGGTATACCCTTACAAGAAAATACTACTCAGGAATAAAAAGGAACAAGCTACTGATACAGAACTACTTAAAAGGATCTTGAAAGCATTATATTGGAAGAAACTAGTCTCAAGCAGTTTCTATATGATTCCATCTCTATGACATTCTTGAAAAGACGAAGCTATCAAAACTAAAAATATATCAGTAATTGCCAAAAGTTATAATGGACAAGAAGAGATTTTGGGGAAGTTACACAATTATTGTATATCCTGATTATGGTAGTACTTTTAAAAAACCTATACATATGTGTTGAAGTTCAGTGAACTATTTATTTTTTAAAAAGTCAATTTTACTATATCCTAATTTTTAAAATAAAAATTTTTAAAGAAATGTAAAGGTTAAAAAACTAATGACAAGTGGTTTTCATTAATTTAAAGAAATGTATCACTAACAAGTATTTCATTAATACATAGAAAGATTTTGCTTATTTATTCAACAAACATTTCACACGTGTTATCACAACTTGTTGCTAAGGAAATTAAGTATGTTCTGTGTGACTCCATTAGGAAAGGACTCAAACACAAGTTCCTCCAAACTTTGCCTCAGGCACTCTTCCCTGTGTTGATTTTGTTTGCAGACTGTCCCTGTAATAAATCTTAGTAAGTACACCTATATGCTGAGTTTTGTGAAACCTCCTAGCAAATCACTGAAACTGAGAGATGTGTTGGGGTCTCCCCAATACATATACTAAAAGTTACAAGAGTAAAGGTATACCTACCATCTTACCAGGCAATGTGCTCTTGGAGGAAAGTCATTATTCATACACAACAAATCTTGCATAGACTGTGGAATAACATCTACAAAAACATTTAATAATGAAAAAATTAGTATGTTCATTCTAAGGCAAAATTTTGTAATATGACTGAAAAAAAATCACATCATGTAACACGTCTTGTTAGTCAATATAGTTTTGCAATTGCTTAAGGATTTGTAACTAGGACTAGCTCTAAGATTTGGGGTGAAAGAGCTGTCTCTCTCCCACTCTCTTTATTGTTAAAAAGCCAGTCTCTAAAAAGAAAATTATTATTCCTACCTGTGTATTGTCCTTTCCTCTAAGTCATGACTCAAACGTTTCCTCAACCTTCCTAGAAATCCATGTTTTTATCTGTTCTTCTTGGTGTGCGCCTGTCCCTACTTTTCTTCAAAATTCTACTTAGAAGCCCGTCAACACCTTATCACCTCCAATGGTTGGTCTTCACTGGCCTCTGGTCATTTACTTAAGTAAACATCCCCAACAAAATAAAAGATGAGGGCTCAAAACTTCTGACTTCTGATAGTATAGTTTTAAATGTCTATCTCCAAATTAAATGAGTTGATGGTTTACTTGTAACTTCTACCATTAGGTATAGCTTTAATCACAACCAAACTGAAACTGCACAACACATATACACATGCAATAATAATGACTTAAGGGGCGCCTGGGTGGCTCAGTTGGTTAAGCGACTGCCTTCGGCTCAGGTCATGATCCCAGAGACCCGGATCAAGCCCTACATTGGGCTCCCTGATTGGCGGGAAGCCTGCTTCTCCCTCTCTCACTCCCCCTGCTTGGGTTCCCTCTCTCACTGTGTTTCTCTCTGTCAAATAAATAAAAAATCTTTAAAAATAAATAAATAAGTCTCCCTTTTAAAAATAATAATAATAATAATGACTTAAGTAATTTAAATCCATTCATCTTCTCTCATTTCACAGTCCCCTATATGAGTTTATCTCAGAAACAGTGATTCTAAGCCTCATCATTATAACAGCTTCTCCTTGATGTATTATCTTTCCTCAAATTAAGAGCACCTTTAACTTTGTTAGCCAGCTTTGTTAGTCAGCAGAATGTAGGACCTGGAAATCTCTGGGCTATTATCAGACTTCCCACCAATTGCACATATTTCCCTCATCCCTTTACTCCTAAAGTAAACACATTTATATTCTGGTATAATTATTTTATTTAGTGTATAATTGTCTTACATATATGTAGAGATGGTCAACATTATCTCTCCTAGTTTATGAATCTGAATACAGATGCTAATTACTTTACTGTTTCTAAAAAGAATGCATATAATACAAAAGGTAATATAATTTTATTCCTATACAAGAAAAGGTACAAATACTTAGGACTACACTTACAAATGATATAATCTGTTTTGAAGAGAAAAACTATTTTTTTTTATTTATTTTTTCAATTGAAATATAATTGACATTTAACATTATATTACTGTCAGTCATACAACATAACAACGCATTAATTGTATACACTGTAAAATGATCACCGTAAGTGTAGTCAACGTCTGTCACCAGTTAACAAAAAATTCCTTGTCACAAGAACTTTTACAATTTACTCTTTGAGCAACTTTAAACTACACAATATGATACTATTAACTACAGTTACCATGCTGTACATTAATTATATCCCCATGACTTATTTATTTTATAACTATAAATGTGTACCTTCTGACCCCTCTCAGCCATGTTGCCTACCCCTCTACCTCCACCTCTGGGAACCACCAATTTGTTCTCATAAATTTGAGTCTGGTGAATTTTATTTTCATTTTTGGCTCTTTTAGATTCTACATAAAAGAGAGATCATACAATATCTATCCTTCTCTTATTTTATTTAGCCTAATATCATCAACTGCCCTGAAAAACTAGCACATACTCTGCATATTTATTTTTCGAGTGTGTGAAGGGTATTTGACAGCTCTAAACTTGTATTTTTTCAATACCTTGGTCTCTCACTATTATATGCTACTCTACGTAAAGACAGAGATTTTAGATGATTTGACCTATGAACAACTTTAAAAGCACCATTTAGAGATTTGGGGCAATGTAACCTATTAATTATGATAAGCACTATCTACCAAGTACCTAGCATAGGCCAGGTACTAAGAGACAGGTGATCAAATACAGTATCTCATTAAATCTTCCCATTAATCCTCCAGGTATTACTTCATTTTACAAATGAGATAATTCAGATTTGGAAAGGTCAAGTAACTAGTTAAGAAGAAAAACGTGAATTCTAATCCACTTGATCTGACTACAAACTCCTGGGTATAACCAAAACACTACACTGACAGATCAGAAAATAACTTTGCTTTTTAAATCCTTGAAATCCCAGCTTAGTTGCTTAATTCTTCATTACATCTTTTCTGATCTCCTTCAGTTAGAACTGATCGTTTCTTCTGTGAACATCAGTAGCACTTTTTCTATGCTCTGGGATGGCACTTAATGTTTTCTATCTCCTATGACCGTCAGTTATTTAAAGACCATATCTCCCTTACCAGACTATAAATGTCTTTTAACTGTGGATTAAAAGTGCACTAATATTTGCTAATCTAATTCATTTTGAAATGAATGCTGTTATGATTGTTGCTCTAAAAAGATCTTATTCTGTTTCAGATGTAGTGAAAGAACTTGGCAAATGTAAAACATCTCCAGAGGACACTATTTAATTAAGAGAACTAAATTCATAATTCAAAATTATAATCACTCTTACAGTCAAGAGTTTCAAAATATGTAGTTAACAACTTACCTTCCAATACTTCATCCTTTCCTTCTTTATCAGTGGAGTCTTGTATAAGATAATGATGAGTGACTGAGAACTTGAAGTCAGCAAAGGAAATTTCATCTGATTTCTCTTCCCATGTGCCAGAAGTAAATACACCCTATATTTAACAATAAAATGGAAAAACGTCCTCAAGAAAATTCCTTTAAAATATCAACTATCAAGAGACATAAAAACTATAATGTTTGAATAATTTTTGTGAGATAAATATCTAAAATCAAGAATATACAGTAAGTCCCATGCCTCTTACGTACAAAAAACAAAAACAAAAACAAAAGAATGCTTTCTATCATTAGCAGAATTTGAGTTACTTTTAGCTGAAAACAGTAACACTTCATAAATTTTAAAATTTAGGAAAAAACATGGCAATAAAATATACTTTTATTACAAAAATCTCAAATCTGATATGACTATATAGTACACATTACTGAACATCAGGAATTACTTAATAAAAAAGCAGTCTGTAGAATCAACTTGAATGATATGACATTTGTAGGACTTATTTGCTTAATGTATTTCTGCAACCATCTTTATCAAGCTTTGGTATTCAAATATTTTCATTTAAATAGCAACTTCTTGAGTGGAAAACATTTTAATTACAAGTTCCAAAGAGCCCCCTCACTTATACAACATAACCATAAAAAAAAAGATTTTTCCCATGGGCCTCTCATCTCCCATAGCTATTTCTTCCACTGGAGAGGAGGTATACTGTCATTACAGCATAGCACCATGATGAGGCAGGAAATACCAACCCAGCAATTTGTCAGGCACAGACAGTTCCAAACTAGACAGAAAATAAGAAATGAGTCTGAGAGTTGTTGGGTTTTTATAAAAAGTGTTTTCATGACCATACCTAACATAGAACACTCAAATTTGTAATCTGTATTGCTGGCAAAGTATTTATATTCTGAATGGAGCTAAATCATATTTTAAATGTCTTATGGCTATCTTAATATGTTAATATAGCAAACAGCAATCCTTTTATCAAGAGAAAAACCACCATGTATGATACATATCAAAACCTATAATTTTATATGTTGGGTTTCTCTAAAGTAAGGTCAACCTGTACTGAATTAAGATATATATGGCCCATACCAAATTCTCAAATTGTATACGTAAGAGCTTGGTGTGCTAGGAGGAATCCCCACTATAAAGCAGTTAGGCTAAAACTAAGGACAAAGGCAAAGTCCAGAAAATGAGAGAAAAGCTCATTTGTCAAGCTTACAGAAAAGCGAAATACTTATTTAAATGATATAAAGAAACATTACCTGACCCTAACATTGGATTCTGAGAACTACTGTCAACCTTACCAACAGCCACCTCAAGGAGGATTTGTTGTACTCAATAAACAGGTGGTATCTAGGTTCTATCTCCCAAACAGACGTTTTAAGATAATTAATCCAACAAAAAAACAACACTCTAATCTGAATCCTTCAATTTCATTATAATGCAGTCCTTTGACACCAAATTTAAGTATGGTGTGTATCTATGATTACAAGCAAATTGGTTCAAAATTAATCTAGTGATCCATCAAAAATAACCTCTGAGGGTCCCAATCAGACAATAAAAAAGAACTAAGCACATATAAAGGAAAGAAATAAAACTGTCCGCATTCACAATGATCTGATATGTACCTAGAATATCCAAAGCAACCTACAAACTACTAAAACTAATGGATGAGCTAGCTTATGAAGTTGTACAATTCAAGATCAATATACAAAAACCATCTGTATTTTTATATACAGGCAGCAAACACTTGGAAAAGTATTTTTTAATGATTTTTTTAATACCACTCTTACAACATCGAAAATAAATGAACTAGACATGGAACAAAAGATGAGCAAGAATTCTACCTAAAAATGCTTCAAAACACTAATGAGTGATTATTAAAGACCTAGAGAGAGCTAAATGTACTTGGATTGGAAGACATAGCAGCATTAAGATGTCATTCTCAAATACATCTATAAATTCAACATCAACCTACTCAAAATCCCAGCAGGCATTTTGTAGAAACTGAAAGCTGATTCTAAAACTAATATGAAATCCATAGGACCTAAAATACCTAAAATAATCTGATGAAAAATATACTACCTCACTTTAAGACTTATTTTGCTACAGTAATTAAGGCACTACAGTACTGGCATAAAGACAAACAGATCATTTAGACAGAATAGCCCAGAAATACATCCACACTTACCATTTTACAACAGAGGAGCTACTGCAATTCAGTAGGAAAAGGGGAAAGAATGGTCTTTTCAACAAACAGTCCTGGAATAATAAGATATTCACATGGAGGAAAAACGGAGAACTGCTTTTACAACCCTGAGACAGGCAAAGACTACTTTGACAGGACACAAAAGGACTAACAATAAAATTAAAAATTAAGAAAATAAGAACTACGCAAATACATAAAACAGCTAACAAACATAAAGGAACTAATCAATAATAATACAATAATAGTACAGGACTTTAACACCCCATTCACATCAATGGACAGATCATCTATCTAAACAGAAAATCAAGGAAACAATGGCTTTGAATGCCACACTGGTACAAAGGAATTTAACAGATACATGCTAAATATTCCATCATGTGACAGCAGAATACACCTTCTTTTTAAGTGTACATGCAACATTTTCCAGAACAGACCACAAATTAGGTCACAAAACAAGCCTCAACAAATTCAAAAAGACTGAAGTCATACCATGTATCTTTCCTGACAACACTATGGAACTAGGAGTCAACCACAAGAAAAAATATGGGAAGACCACAAATACATAGACGTTAAATAACACACTAACAAGCAATAAATGAGTCAACCAGGAAATAAAAGAAATAATAAAGTACATGAGGGGGAAAGAAAATGAAAACTTAACAGTTCACAACTCTGGGATATATGAAAATCTGTTTTAAAAGGGAAGTTTACAGCAACAGTCTACATCAAGAAGCAAGAAAAATATCAAACAACCTAACCTTACATGTAAAGGAGATTTTGTAAAAAAGAACAATTAACAAAACCTAAAACCAACAGAAGGCAGGAAATAATAAAGACTAAAGCAGAAATAAATGAAAGAGAAACCTAAAAATACATTAGCACAGATCAATGAAACCAGGAGCTGGTCTTTGGAGGAAAAAAAAAAAAAAAATCGGTAAAATTGATAAACCTCTAGCCAGACTAAAGGGGACTCAAGTAAATAAAATCACAAATGAGAGAAAAGAAATAGAAACAAACATCAAAGAAATACAAACAATTATAAGAGAATATTAAGAAAAACTATGCCAACAAACTGACATCCTAGAAGAAATGGATAAATTCCTAGAAACATATAAACTATCAAAACTGAAACAGGGGCGCCTGGGTGGCTCCGTGGGTTAAAGCCTCTGCCTTGAGCTCAGGTCATGATCTCAGGGTCCTGGGATCAATGCCTGCATCAGGCTCTCTGCTTGGCAGGGAGCCTGCTTCCTCCTCTCTCTCTGCCTGCCTCTCTGCCTGCTTGTATCTCTCTGTCAAATAAATAAATAAAATCTTTTTTAAAAAGTTTAAAAAATAACTGACACAGGAAGAAATAGAAAATTTAAACAGACTAATAATAACCAACAAAGAATTTAAATCTGTAATCAAAATACTCCCAACAAACTAAAGTCCAGGACCAGAGGGCTTCACAGGTGAATTCCACCAAACGTTTAAAAAGTTGCAACACCTAGGTGGCTGAGTTGGTTAAGCGTCTACCTTTGGCTCAGATCATGATCCCAGGGTCCCAGGATCAAGTCCCGAGTTGGGCTTCTTGATCAGCAGGAAACCTGCTTCTCCCTCTGGTTGTGCTCTATCTCTCTCTGACAAATAAATAAAATCTTTAAAAATAATGGAAGGGAGAGAGGGAGGAAGGAGGAAGGAGTTAATAATATATCCTTCTTGGGGGCCTGGATGGCTCAGTCAGTTAAGTGTCTGCCTTCAGCTCAGGTCATGATCCCACAAATCTGGGATCAAGTCCCATATCAGGCTCTCTGCTCAACGGGAAGTCTGCTTATCCTTCTCCTTTTGCCCCTCCCCTCACCACTCCTGTTCTCTCTCTCACTACGCTTTCTCTCTCTTCCAAATACATTTTTTAAATCTAAAAAAAAAAAATCTGTTCTTCTGAAACTATTCCAAAATACAGAAAAGAAAACTTCCAAATTCATTCCAACAGGCCAGCCTCATCCTGATACCAAAACCAGACAGACATCACAAAAAAAGAGAAATACAGGCAAATATCCTTGAAGAACACACAAGCAAAAATACTGAACAGAATACTAGCAAATTGAATATAGCAACCATTTAAAAAAATCATTCACCTGGAGCAAGTGGGATTTATTCCCAAGATGCAAGGGTGGTTAAATATTCATAAATCAAAATGACACATCACATCAATAAAAGGAAGTATAAAACATATATGATTACTTCAATACTGGAAAAAAGAATCTGACAAAGTAAAACATCAACTCATGATACAAACCCTCAACAAAGTATGTTTAGAGGGAACTACATCAACATAATAAAGCCATATATGAAAAACCCACAGCTAACATCATTCTTAATGGGGGAAAACAAAGCTTTTCCCTAGGTCAGAAACAAGATAAGAATGGCCACTCTCATCACTTTTATTCAACATAGTACTGGAAGTGTCAGCCACAGCAATCAGACAACAAAAAGAAACCAAAGGTTTCCAAATCAGTAAGGAACAAGTCAAACTTTAACTATGTGCAGATGACATGATACTATATAGAGGAAACCCAGAAGACATCACCAAAAAACTGCTTAGAACTCATTAATAAATTCAGTGAAGTTGCAGGATGCAAAATCAAGGTACAGTAATCTGTTGCATTTCTACATACCAATAATGAAGTAGCAGAAAAAGAAATTAAGAAAACAATCCCATTTACAATTGCATCAAAAATAGTAAGACACCTAGGAAGAAACCTAACCAAAGAGGTGAAAGACCTACAGTCTAAAACTATACAACACTGATTCAAATGTGACACACTCTTTTTTTTTTTTTTTTAAAGATTTTATTTATTTGACAGAGAGAAACACAGCCTGAGAGGGAACACAAGCAGGAGGAGTTAAGAGGGTGAAGCAGGCTTCCCGCCAAGCAGGGAGCGCGATATGGGACTCGATCCCGGGTCTCCGGGATCATGACCTGAGCCGAAGGCAGTCGCCTAACCAACTGAGCCACCCAGGCACCCCGACACACTCTTAATTAATGAAACATACTCTTAATTATAGAAAACAAACGGATGGTTACCAGAGGAAAGATGCTTGCAGTGACGGCTCAAAGAGGTGATGGAGATTAAGGAGTACACTTGTGATGAGCATCAGATGATAGAGGGAACTCTTGAAGTAGTATAAGTATACACCTGAAACTAACATAACACTGTATGTTAACTAACTGGAATTAAAATAAAACTTTTAAAAAGTTTAAGAAAATGAACCTAACTAAAATAAACTTATGCTTATCAAAAGACAAGAAGAAAATGACTGGGGAAGCCATGACTGGAGGAAGACTCAAAATACATGTATCTGACAAAGGACTCACAATCAGAATATGAGGATAATTTAAAAAAACTAAACAATCTCATTTCAGAAAAAAAAAAAGGAGGAAAAGACACTTTGAAAAAGAAGCTTTAAATGGCCAATAACGATACTTCAGTGGCTTGATCAGTTAAGTGTCTGCCTTTGGCTCAGGTTCTGATCCCAGTCCCGTATCCAGCTCCCTGCCCAGCAGGGAGTCTGCTTCTCCCTCTGCCTCTCCCCCTGCTCGTGATCTCTCTCTCTCAAATACATAAAATATTTTAAAGTAAAAAAATAAGTGACCAATTAATATAATTAACTATGATGAATTAGTAGATACCACATATTAGTAGTCATCACTGAAATCCAAATTTAAAAACCACATTGAGCTACGACCTCAGACCCAATAGGATGACTAAAAATAGAACTCTGACAATGCCACCTGGAATAACATTATCTCATACATTGCTAAAAACATAAAATGATACAATCAGTTTAGAAAAACAGTTTGATAGGGGCGCCTGGGTGGCTCAGTGGGTTAAGCGACTGCCTTCAGCTCAGGTCATGATCCCGGAGACCCAGGATCGAGTCCCACATTGGGCTCCCTGCTCAGCAGGAAGCCTGCTTCTCCCTCTCTCACTCCCCCTTGCTTGTGTTCCCTCTCTGGCTGTGTTTCTCTCCGTCAAATAAAAAAAAATCTTAAA
>PITA01033816.1:0-12301 GCA_004023965.1 Spilogale gracilis | reverse complement strand
TGAGTGGGGCCTGGGGTCTGAGCCGGGGTCTGGGGTCTGAGCCTGGTCCTAGGGTCTGGCAGGAGCTGCCTCGAGGCTCTGAGGAAGGGACTCTCTGCCTGTCAATGTCCGGGCTTAGGGAGAAAGAGGGGTCCCTGTGAATCCCTGAAGAATTCCCTAGAAGTTAATAGGGGAAGCTTGGCTGGGGGCTTCAGGGCTGTAGCTGGGTTCAGACTTTCCCCAGGGAAGGACTCAGAACCGGTTTGGGGACTTCCCAGTGTTTCCTGGGGCCACATTCATCTTGGAGCATTTGACTGTCTTCCATGCAAAGGAGGATGAGGAGACAGGGACGCGGAGTGGCAGTGCGTGTTTAAGGGGCGTAGAGCGCCAGGCACCCCCTTGCGGAGGCCCTGCCAGGATCCTTATCCTTGTCGTTCTCCAAACCACCATTCCCTTGCATGAGTTCTGGAGGCTGCAGGGAGGACCGGCCCGGCCAGCCTCCCAGCCTGAGTGTGGGCTCTAGCTCCCCGTGTGCGGCCGTCAGCCCCTGGCCCGCTGCAGACACACGTGCTTTCCCGCTTGACGCCAGCCGTGCCAGCGTCATCCACTCTGGCTAGAAGATGTGTCCCTTGCCTTGTCCTGAGAAGCCATCCCTCTTCCCCAAACGTGCCTGCTCCTCGGCCAGGGAAAGCATCTCCCTTGGGTGGTTTGGTCTGCTTCCTCTGCATCGCCCTCAGGGGGACGGAAAGGCTGGCCAAAGGGGAGGGCGGGGCAAGCCGGGAGCTCTGAGGATGCTGTGCCCCCCACACCTTACAGTTCAGTGAGACATCCGCTGCTCCCTGTGATGGGAAAGGGACGGAGGTGAGCTCTCCATCTCTGAATTGCCACCGGAAAAGAATTAAAATCAGGGATGGGTGCTGGAGGACACAAGGATCTGATTACTGAGAAAACCCCAGTCTCAGAGGGGATGTGCCCTCCAGAGCTCCCGGGAATCAGGCAGTGGTTGCTCTGGCTGCTTGTCCCACGCCTCACAGAGTTGGCGCATCTGCTTTGGCGCCGGGAGGACCAGAGACGCCAGGTGCTGCGGGAGGCCAGACCCGAGACCCCAGCTGGCGGCACTGCCCTCGGGCCAGGCGACCCTGGATGGGTGCCACTTCCATGCCCGTCTGCCTCCCCGCCCAGCGGATGGCGGCACTGTGCCAGGAGGGCTCTGACCCCCGGACCTAGCGTCTTCTTGGCAAGTGACGATTGGAATTTATTACGGCAGCCGTGTCGGGCCCCAGCGCTGCCGCAGGTGTTGGGGGGCACTTAGAGTCCTCCAAATCCAGCTGCACCGTCTGCGCGGGGCCAAGCGAGGCCCAGGGAGTGACAAGCTCTCCCGGGGGGGACTCAGGACCCGGCTGTGCCGGCCTGCCCCACGCTCACCCTGCGGGAGGGACCCTGGTTTGCAAAGTCCCCTGACCTAGAAAGCGCATGTTCTTCCTCTGGAAGGCTCTCGCGGTGGACTTGGAGCGTTGGGGTTGCCTCTGGAGTTGGGGTGCACTCTGCAGAGTCGAGACCCCGGCCTAGGGTGTGTTGTGTGGACTTGGGGTGCACGCTGTGGTCAGGGTGCGCTATTTGGAGTCAGCGCTGGGGCAGTTGGGGAAGCCCTTGGAAACTCCCCCCTGGCCTGGGGCCAAGGGCTGCGGAGACAAACAGGATGCAGGGTCCCGGGCCCCACGGGGGACAATGGCCAGGAGAGGAAATGTATCCAGGCCCTTTTAGGCTTGTGGAGCCCATCTGGGGCCTCTTTCAGTACAGTTTCCAGAAAAACAAAGAAGAAGCCAAGCATCTTGTGTTCTGCACGTTGTGGGGTTCTGGGACATGGGCTGAGGAGTTCGGGGTCCCAGCTCACAGACACGAGACGGAGGCCATGGAGCAGGGACTCCTCCCCACTGCAGGGGGTTAGAGAGGGAGGGCTCGGTGCCCCCAAGTACCCCCACCCCGAGCTACAGCCCTGAATGGGGGCATGCTGCAGGGTGGGTGGCCGGACCGGGGAGGGCGCTGCTGGCGGTGCTGACCTTGGGATATGTTCCTCTTTCTCCGTTTGCCTGGCCGCTCCATCCCCTGCTGTCATGGGCCTCGGCCACGGGAGAGGCCCAGACACTTAGCGGGGGGCTGGGGGGAGTCTGTGGACCCATCTGCGGGCATCCACGGGTCCGGGGCTCCAGTGTCGGGAGGGGGGAGGCAGGCTTGCCCAGGAGAATGGCCACAGCCGGGAGCACCCACCCTACAGAGAAGGGGCAAGGAATCCAGCTTCTGGTCCTTGCGAGGGGTGGGCATCAGCATTTCCATGGCGTGGAGACAGGCACGGGGAGCCTGCTGGGCGAGGTTGGAGGCAGACCTCGAGTGGGCAGTGGCATGTGGGACGTGGAGGAACCGGTGTCTCCCAGGAAAGGGTGCTGAGGACCCGGCCCGGGAGGAGCTTTAGGGCAGGGCATCTGGACCTCATTTAGGGACCCCCTGGGCCCCAGAGGTGGGCAGGCGGATGGGGCCTAGAAGGCCGGCAGGTCGCTGAGGCCGTGGGGAGCCACAGCGGGAGGGTGCGGGGCGGGGGGGCAGGCGGACATCAGCGTTCACTAACTGCCCTTTCCCCAGCCTGCTTTCCACTCCCATGGGCGTCTAGGAGACGGGGCGGGATGGTGGCCCCACAGCTGGGCCCACAGGAACCTCCAAGCATGATCTGGTTTGGGAAAATGGTCTCTGAAGATACAATTAAGGTAAGGGTCTTAAGACATGGTGGGCCCTAAATACCATACGAAAGAGAAGAGACACACAGAGGGAAGCCGGGTGCTGATGGGGGAGACGGCGATGTGGCCGGGAGCCTGGGAGTGCCCTGGAGCCCCGGAGGCTTGAAGAGGCAGGAAGGACCCTCCTAGAAGCCCCAGACGGGGCGTGGCCCTACCCACACCCTGTTCAGACTTCTGGCCTCCAGACTGGGAGGGAAATAAAGCTCAGTCGCTTTAAGGCACCCCGTCCATGGAGCTTGTCCCCCGGCCTCAGGACACTGGCACGGTGACCAGCACAGCTATCCCCCTAGAGAGACAACTGCTCTGCTCCATGGAGGGTACAGCCCGGCTTGGAGTGGCCACACCTCCTAGTGGAAAGGAGGAGCTGCCTGTGTGAGCCGTGTCCCCCTACCCCGACACCTGGCTCCCCTGTGTGGTCTCGGTGCTGTGGGACCTGGCCAGGCTGGGCGTGCTGGGGGCCCGAGGGTTGGTCCTGGCTCTTTCGGTGACCTGCTGCCCTGCCCCCTCCTCCCCGGAGGTGAGTGGCTTGCCTGCTCTCAGCGGAGGCCCTCTGCCCGGTGAAGCACCTGGGCTCCGGCCCCGGGGGAGGGAGGGGACTTTGGGGCCTCAGCGCCTGACCCTAGGATGGTTTTGTCACTGGAGGCAACTTGTCCCGGAGCCCAGGTTCGCCCCGACGTCGTTGCCGGTGCCTCGTGGCCGGAGAGCTGTCTGGTTGTCACGGCTGGGGTCTGGGGGACGAGGCCAGGGATGCACCTGGGATCCCTCGTGTGCACGGCAGCCCCTCCCCCGTGACAACGAGCCATCGCCCATGGGTCAGTAGCGGCGCCCTCGGTACCCTGGCCTGGGGACCTCGGCGCCCATCAGACTCGGTTCTGGGCTCTTCTAGTCATCACTGACCTTGGGCATATCCCACGACCTCTCTGACCTCAGTTTCACCGGCCACAAAGCAGTCACGTGATCGCCGAATGTGAGATGTCTCCCGGTGTTCATCCAGGCTGTGCTTGCGCGCCTGGCCTGTCCCACCCTGGATGGAGGAGAAGGCCTCTGTCCTGCTCTCAAGCCCTGAGGCAGGGCTGGGGCCAGGGATGGAGCCGTGCCCCTGGCTCAGGGAGGGGGTGCAGGCTGACCCCCGTTGGTTTCCTGCTTGTCCCAGCTCCCCAGGATCCGAGAGCCCCAGGGGAGTCCCCGAGCCAGTGCGAAGTCAGCACGGGGTGGGGGGGACCTGTGGTCTGAGCCCCGTCCGTCCCTGGTGGGCCAGTAGGCGGGGGCGGCACCGGGCAGGGCAGGAGGTGCCCACGCGCGTGTGAGGTGTGTGTGTGTTTGCCGTGTGTGAATGTTGTGTGTGGTTAGTGTGCGCCTCTGGGCACCTTCGTGTGTGCACACGTGTGTCACGCACGAGTGCCGCATGCGTGTGTGGCGTGTGTGTGCCCCAAGTGGAGGAGGAACGGACCAGAGCTGAGGGGGGCGGGCCGTGGGGCGGGCAGCGGGGGCACTTCCCCAATCCTGGGTGCTTCCTGGCCTCCATCTCAGAGCCTGTGGGGGCTGGGCGGGCAGGACGGGGGCGGGAGCCGGTTGGTCCGGGGAGGAGCTAATGATCAACCTGAAGCGCCCTGGGGAAGTGTGGCAGGAAGCAGGGGGTGGCGGCGGCCTTGCCTTCAGACGGGCTGTGGGTGGCCACCGCCTGTCCTGGCCAGCTGAGACAGCCCCGCAGGGCCAGCCGGAGGGGAGCCGGGAGCGGGAGGGGGCGTGGGGGTCTGCGTCCTGCTGCCTCCCACCAGGCCGGGAACTGCCTCTGAGGAGCCGGGCACAGGTACCGGGAGTTGGGGGTGGGGGTCGGGGTCCCAGGGGCCCGGCTGGACGAGGACTGGGCTGTCAATTTCAGTTTCTTAAAGACACTTCTGGCTTCTTGGGACGGTGGGGAGCAGAGGTGAAGTCTGGGGGCTGTGGGGGCCGGTGAGGAGGCTGCAGCCGGCCGATGAGGCCCCTTGCTTCTGCAGTCTTGCTTCTGCAGTCTTGCTTGACACCCCTCCTTGCTGCGGACACTCAGCCAGCGCGTTCCAGGGTCTGGATGAGGCCTGGAGCTGAGCCAGCAGGAAGGGAGTCCGGGTGTCGGGGTGTTGAGGGGAGCCTGGTCTGGGGGGACTGCAACATGGGGCACACACCACACGGGACACCGCGAGACGGCCCAGGGCAGCTCTGCAGCTCGGACCGGCCGCTCCCACATCAGCAGCCCAGGCGCCTTTTCCGTCCCCTATGGGGAAGGAGGGGCACTAACCCGATGGCGGTAGGGAAGGACGCGGACCCAGGACTTGTCATGCCAGGCCCTGTGCTGTGTACGTACACCACTAAGACCCTCTCCTGGCTTCCAGGGACGCCCCAGGAGCCGCAGGACCCCTCCCCCGCTGCTCTGTCTGTGGCAAAGCCGTGTTGCTGGCGGGTGCTGGGAACTGTGGCCGAACTCCCGGTTGGAGGACGGGCCAGGCCGAGGCAGGGTACCTGCAGGGTAAGGGCAGGCCCTCTAGGGCTGGGCTCGGCCCTTCCGGGTTCGAATCCTGTCTGTGCCCCCTGGCGGGCCTGCGAATTGCGCACTGTGTGCCCGCTCCCCCAGGTGGTGGGGAAGATGCGATGGGTGTGGTTAGCACCTGCAGCCGGTGGGTCTTCAGTGACCCTCAGTGCTGCTGTCGGTGACAGGACGCATCCTGTATGAGGCGCTGTGTGCCCCGATGCTCACAAGACGTAGGTGAGCTCAATCCTGCCCCCCAGCAGAGGAGGAGAAGGCACGGGGTGGCAGGTGAACCTGTGTACCGGGGTCGGCACGCTGGGGGCTCACAGTGATGGGAACTGGCTGCTGGGGAGGGTCCTTCCCCCCTCTTCCAGCCCCTGGGGCTCTAGGCTCTCCAGGGCTCCTGGCCGCACCCCTCCATCTGGCCTCTGCGGTCCCGTGGCCCCCTGCCCCGTGCAATCTGCATCCCTCCTCTTACACCGCCACAGAATTAGGGCCCCCCCATACTGTCCTACAAATCAGATCAGCAAAAACCCCGTTTCCAAGTAAGGCCAGGATCTGGGGGGACACCATTGACCCCTGTGCAGGGGTGGCCAGACAGCTCCCTCTAGGGGAGGACAAGGTGTCCACGGGCCACGAGGTCCTGGTTTTGTACGAGCCCCCCAAGAGCTCCCCCGGACCTGCTCAGGGCTGGCGCAGTACCGTCCCCTCCTTTGCCGAGCCCACATTGATGAAGTGGCAGTTGTGACCCTGGAGGGCCATCCGTCTACTCTGATGACCTCCTCGTGGGGCAGGGGTATGTGTTCTCCCCGGCCCTCGGGAGCCCCGCCCCGCGGCCATTCTGCGGTCTGGGAGCTGGTCCTCAGCGGGCCCCTAGGTCCATGCAGCCAAGCCTGGCTGTTACAGGAACTGGAGGGGAGGGGACTGTCCTGCAGAGATTGGGCCCACTTCCTCATCTCCGCCGAGGACTAGGAAACCACTCACTGAGATTGTCCCTGGTGGCCCCCTTGCTTGGGGCCTATCCGTCTCTGGGCAGGTGGGAGGCTCTTTGAGCGCTGGAAGCCTTCTTTGTAGTTCACAAGGTGTCCCTGAGGCGGTGGGCAAGTCCGCGGGGACCTGGCATGGATGGGCCAGTCCCGATCGGGGGCAGAGGCAGGCAGGACGAGAAGCTGCCCTAGGAGATGGCCGACTGCCCTCTGGGGCAGGGGACGTGGCCGGCCGTGTAGGGCAGCCGCGACGGCTGGGATCCCAGTGGATGAAGCCGGGAGGGAAAGCACCATGGGGCTTGGGCTCGGCTGGGGTCCCGGGAGGGCAGCCAGGGCGCAGAGCTGTGTCCCGAAAGACGGCGGGGGTTTTCGTGCTTTACGAAGCTTGGAGCATGGAGACGGCACGGGGACCACAGAGCAGGGAGTGTGGGGCACCAGGGTAGGGTCTGAATGACGTGTGAGCCCTCTGGCAAGGCTGCGCAGAGAAGGTTTGGGCATCTACGGTTCAGACATGCCTCCTCCTGGAACTAGGACCAGCCCCCAGCTGCCCCCTCCTTCCTGGGCCGGGCCACTCCGCTGGAGGAGAGGGGCTGCCTAGCCGAGTTGTGTGTGGGGTCCCCTGCGTGCTCCTGGGGGTCAGGTACCTCCTTCCCCCCGCACCCCAGGCTGTGTCCTGTCCCCCAGAGGTAGTTCTGGATGGGACTCAGGTCCCAGGTCGGGGTGGGGGTAGGGGCTGCTGGAGGCATCGTTTCTGCCAGCATTGGGGGCCTTGGGCTGCTGGGGGTCCTTGGGTCCCTCTGGAGGGACAGACAGCCCGCTTAGCCCCCATTTCTCTGCAGTAAGGGGCTATTTGGAACCAAGGTCATGGGAGAGGCACCAGATTAGTTCCAGCCGGAAATACGGGGTGCTCTGCTTCTGGGGCTCCCAGGCCACTCCTACCTTTCTTTTTCTCTCTTGTCTTTTTCCTTTGGATTGTAGAAGCAATCCAGGCTTGGGAGGGGCTGCAAGGTCAGCGCTGCTCAGCCCCGGCAGTGGTGACTATAGACGTTCAGGGCAGGCTCTGAGGGCAGTGGGCCAGGCGAAGCCCCTATAGGCGGGGGCTCCCCCGAGTCCCATCCAGGGAACCCAGGAGGCGAACTCACGTGCTGAGTAGTGCCCCAGGGATGCCTACCGGGGTCCAGTGCACAGTGGCTTTGGGGACAGGACACAGGTGGCTGGACTGGGTGTGTGGGGCATGGGACAGCGGCTCCCACAGGAGCCCTGGACTCAAATCCCCAGGGGCCAGTGAGCAGGAGGGCCTCACTGCTGAGCCTGTGTGTCCTGTCCAGCTTGGGAGGAGCAGACTGCAGGAGGGATTGGCCGCTCCCCCGGGATTAAGGGGGTGGGAGCCTGGGGTTCTGGGACCCCCTTGTTCTCCTGTGGCTGCCCAGCTATATGGCCCCTCGGGCTGCCCTTGGGACAGCTGGAGCAGAGGTGACCTCGGGTGTCTCCGGCTCTCCCCCGCCCCATGCTGTGGGGAGTGTGGATGGCCACTTGTGGCACGTGGTCCCCAGGGGCCTTTCTGATTGCCCAGCCCCCCCCTCCAGTGCTGCCGGTCACAGACCTCGCCCCCGACTAGCAGCGGCGGGAGTAGGGGTGGCCAGCCTCTGTGTCTGAGGCTCTCTGGGGATCTAGGGCCATGTCCAGTCCTTATTGGGGGAGGTCTGCAGGGAGGTGGGAGAAGGACCAGGGGCTGGTGGGTCTCTCCGGACTCTGAGCGCCACATGGCTGTCCGTCGTGGGGGCCCAGCTCCCCCAGCATCCACCAGGAAAGGGGGTGACCAGGAGGAAGCCTGAGCTGCCTCGACGTTGCGCTGTTGTCCCCGGAGAGGGGGTGAGGGGGTGCCCTCCTGTCCCTGTGCTCCGTGCAGAGGGCATTTCCGCCAGCCTGTCCCGGATTTGGTTGGAATCAGAGCTCAGTGTCGGGGCTCAGGGTGGCCCGCAGTGAGGGGGTTCCCTTGCTTGTGCGACCTCACAGGGCTTTTGGCAATCTTCTGGGCAAGCGAGTAGGGCCATTCCTCGTCTCCTCCGTCCCTGTGGCCGCAGCAGGGTTGTCCCCGCCTTCTCTAGCCCCGGCCCCCTTCTTGCCACCCTTGCCCCCCGTCACCCCACTGTGTCCCATCTGAAAGGGGTCCCTGTGCCCTGTGTCCTGATTGGTCACAAAGCCCCAGGCCCAGGAGCATGGTCTGTCCATCTGCAGCGGCCTCTTGTCTCTGACCCCAGGAAGGAGTGACGCATATGGACTGCTCTTGCGGGGGAGGCCCGAGGGCACCCCGGAGTGGGGAGCCGTGGCCCGTTCTGCCTGGTTCTGCCTCTGCCACTTCCTCCTTCCCTGCCGTCCGCCACCTGCTTCCTTCCCTGCCCGGGCGGCTTGGAACCTGGCCCGCTTCCTGACCCGTGAGATGGGACGGCGTTCCGGGGGCCCTGCTGAAGCCTAGACCTCTTCCCGTGGGTGAGGAAGAGCCCCCTGAGCCGGCCAAAGCCTGGGGGGGTCGGTGTTGTAGGGAACCACAGGATCTCCCGGAACCTGAGACCAGATCACAGGGGAGCTGACGCTGTGGGAAACGGAACTAGATGGGTGTCTCCAGGGGACAGTTCCGCCCTCGCTGGACGGGGCGCGCGGGGCCGCTCACGCCCAAGGTGTCAGGGTGCGGGGACTTCTGCTCTCTTCCCCACGTCTGTCTGGTGTTGGCAGGAATGTTCGAGCAGCTGCAGGGCGTCAGGCTCGGAGCTGCGTCCCTAGGGGTCTGTCGGTGGGCTGGAGCGGGAACCCCACCCACCCAGTGCACCGGTGGGCTCCGGCCCGTGCTTCGGAGAGAGCCTGCGGCGGGGGCAGCAGACTCACAAGCTGAGCTCTGACAGAGGTGGGGAGGGGAGCGGCCAAAGGGAGGCCATCTCTCCCGACCCCAGCCCTGTTCCCAGAGAGGCCTCCCTGCTGATCAGCACCCTGTCCCCTTCCCACAGCAGCCAGCATGTGGAGTCCCCAGCACTGAGGACACTGCCAGGCATGGAGGGCCCAGCGGAGCAGCCGGCCCCGAAGCGGAGAGGGCCCGCGGCGGCACCCTCGGGAGGCGGCGGGGGCGGTGGCCACAAGGTGCACAGAGTGGCCATGAGCTCATCGGTCGTCTGGGAGCGCACAGGGCCCACCACCCACCCCGTCGTCCAGCCGCCCACGGATAGCACGCTGTCCGCACATTTGGAGCATGTGTGGAGACAGAATCCTGTGCCCAGTGAGTGACCGTGAGGGACCGAGGGCACCTCGGGTGTTTCCCCAGGAACACAAGTGTGTTAGTGATAAGGAAACGGGTGTGGGGACCGGGGAGGGTCCGGAAAGTTCTGGAACGGCTGCGCCCCGATGAATTCACAGCTCTGTTACAAACCCCCACATGCCCTCAGGAGACAGACGAAGGCCCCCTGGGAGCGCACCAGGCCAGGGCCTCTTCTGGTGGGCGGAGGATGAGCCCAGAGCTGGGGGCATGTGACACTGAGCCTGGAAACAAGTCTGGGATTCCTGATCATCACGGGCCAGTGCTTGACTGGGGCCTCAGTTTCCCCACTTGGAAACCTGAGAGGCGACCCCTCTCCCTACCTCCTTGGGCCCGGGAGACCAGGGCGGAGGGGGGAAGGCCTCCCTGAACCTGTGGCTCCCGCCTCTCCCCAGGCTTCCTTGTCCTCATATGTCCACCGTCCTTCGGGGCCACCCTGCTCCAGGCCACCTGCCCAGGTGCCCGAGGGGTGTGAGGTTTGACACCCAGGAAATGCTCGGCTGGCCTTTGAGAAGGTTCCAGACTCCAGCCGAGCAACTCACCACGCGTTCTCAGGCCACCACGTTCCGTTCTCAGAGGTCTCTTAAGTGTGGGGTAGTCTGAGGACGCGGGGCTTTGTACAGGTGTGGACACACCTCCTTTCTTCCAGATTTCGGAGGCGCATCGTTCCTGCCCAGCTGAGAGTTGCCTCTTCTGACCTCGACCCGCTCTGTGCTCTGTTACAGGTAGCGCTCCTCCCCCTGGCAGCGCGGGGCCAGCGGCTGGGACCCGACCTGGCCAGATGGGCACGTACCGCACAGGTAGACGCGTGGGTCCCACACGGCCCAGCAGGGGTCACTTTGGGCGCGGCTGTGGACGTGGGCTCCCTGGGTGTGCTCCCTCCCCTCCAGCCCCGATGTGTGGGACCAGACCAACCGGCCCACTGTGTTGTGGGGGGTGGGGGTACAGAGGGAGGGGCAGGGCCCCCGGGAGAGTCAGCCGGGATGGCGTCTGGGGAGGGGGCTCTGAGGATCGGGGGTTTTCCGCAGGGCACATGTGAGGGGAGGCAGCCCTGGGTGGCGGAGGGAGATGGGGCAGTAAGAAGCCCCCGCCGCTGAGACCCCACTCCCGGCCCCCAGTGGTGGCAGCACGGAATCCCCAGTGCTGTCAGTGGTTCATCTTGGTGTCGGCACCTGCCCATCCTCCCACGTTCCTCCCGGGGGCCTGGTGCTGCCCGGGGTCACTCGTGATGACCGGTGTGGGGGGCTGTTGAGTAAGCAGCAGATTATTTTCGGTCTGGAAATGCCCCTCCGCCCTCTTATGGGAGAAGAAGGCATCTCATCTCAGAAAAGTTGGGCGGGCTTCCTGCTGGGGTAGTGAGCCTGATTCCAGATTCCAGAGGTCTCCAAACTGGCCTCCGGCCTCCTGTGCTCCCCTCACCCTCTCCCTCAGTCTCTTTCTCTCCCCTCCTTCTCTCTCCCTTCCCCTCCTCCCTCCTGCTTCTTCCCCCCTGTTCTCCCACGTCCCCTCCACCCTCTGGAGCAGCTCAAGCCCTGGGGCTCTCAGTAACACAGTTGGGAGGCATCTTAGGGGGGCAGGGGTGGGGGTGGGCGGGGGGCATTTGAGCGGAGATGTGAATCATAGGACAGCCTGTCAGGGAGGCCAGGATTTGGTCTGGAGAGAGTGCCCCAGGTGGACGATGGTGGTGAGTGCCAAGGCCCTGCGGCAGAGTCTGTGCGGTGGGTGTGTGCTTTGATGTCCTGGGGCAGCCGAGAGGCCCCAGGCCAGAGGAGAGGGAGAGAAGAGGTGATGGGGGAAGGGGAGCAGAGCCAGAGGCTGGAGGCTGTGCTGGTGGGAAGGTGGAAAGGGCTTGCCTCTTGTTCTCCCCAAGAAGGAAAAGCCTGCAGCCATGCTGTCTGGTATGGGAGTCACACAATTCATGTTCGCATTTAACTTCAATAAAATGAAAAGTCAGATCCCCACGGTTGCACTGGCTGCACCTGACCGACCGGAGGTGCCTGGGAAGGCTGAGAGCAGGGCTTGCAGCCAGCTGGAGCTCCCTGTAAGGGGACCCTGGGGCTCTCTGTGGCTCAAGGACTCCGCGGAGGGAGGGCGGGGCCCAGACAGCTGCAGACCTCTGGGGCCCTGGCCACGGGGGAGGGGCCACCGTGGGTTCAGCCTGCGGGGGCCCGGGGCTCTGTGTGGTGCAGGGAGGTGGCGTTGGTCTGAGCCAGGTGGGAGCTGGGGACCCCTTTGGAAGTGGGAATGACGGGGAGGGGTTGGGGTCGGTTTAGGGCACAGGGTGGTGAGTCCTGGGATGCCTGAGGATGAGCTGCTGGAGCTTGAATACCCCTCTCTGGAGTGCTGGGGAGGTCGGGGCTGGAGGTCGCAGTGACTCTGGTGACTTTGCTGACTACTGGCTCCGTGCCACCCCTCCCAGACTTGACCCTGCAGTTACTGGCCGTGCGGAGGAAGACGGGGCTACAGGACCCCAGCCTGCAGGAGGCCGTGAGGAGCAGACTCCGGCTGCTGGAAAACGACAGCTGGGAGGTGGCCCGTGCGCTGGGGGTGAGCCCGGGGGCCCTGGGAGGTGGCCCGTGCGCTGGGGGTGAGCCCGGGGGCCCCGGGAGGTGGCCCGTGCGCTGGGGGTGAGCCCGGGGGCCCCGGGAGGTGGCCCGTGCGCTGGGGGTGAGCCCGGGGGCCCCGGGAGGTGGCCCGTGCGCTGGGGGTGAGCCCGGGGGCCCCGGGAGGTGGCCCGTGC
>PITA01033815.1:0-12301 GCA_004023965.1 Spilogale gracilis | reverse complement strand
CATATATACAATGGAATACTATGCCTCCGTCAGAAAGGATGAATACCCAACTTTTGTAGCAACATGGACTGGACTGGAAGAGATTATGCTGAGTGAAATAAGCCAAGAAGAGAAAGTCAAGTATCACATGGTTTCACTTACTTGCGGTGCATGAGGGGCAAACTGGAGGACAGTGGCAGAAGGAAAGCAAATGGGAACTGGGTAATCTAGGGAGGGAAACGAAACAATAGAGATTTTGAACACAGAAACAAACTGAGGGACTTGGCGGGAGGGGGGTGGAGGGATGGGAGAGCCTGGTGGTGGGTACTGGGGACACCTAAAGCATGGCGCACTGGGTGTGGGGAATGGGGAATGAATCTTGAAACACTGGAAAAAAAATTTTAGTAACAATAAAAAAAAAAGGAAAAAAAAAGAGTAATGATGTTGAGCATTCCTTTATGCTTATTTACTATACATAGGGTTTTTGTTGTTATTGTTGTTTTTCAAGTCTTTGGCCTATTAAAAAAATTGAATGTCTATTAAGTTGTAAGAGTGTTAAACGTGTATATTCAAGATACAGGTCTTTTTTTTAGATACACCTTTTGCAAGGCTTTTCTCCCAGTTTCTGTGTTTTGTTTTCTGCTTTCCTAACAGTGTCTTTAAAAGAGCAAACATTTTTAAAAATCCTTTATTGAGGTATGATTGACATACAGATGATGTATAGATTTAATGTCTACAACTAGATGAGTTTAGAGACAAGTCTACATTTGTGAAACTATTACCACAGTTAATGGTTTCCTCCAAAAGTTTCCTCCTACTCTCTATATTTAAATTTTATTTTTTTATGATAGAAACCCTTAACATAGGATCTACATTCTTAGCAAATTTTATTCAAAAAAAATTTTTTTAAGATTTTATTTATTTGACAGCGGGAAACACAGCGAGAGAGGGAACACAAGCAGGGGGAGTGATAGAGGGAGAAGCAGGCTTCCCCCCTAGCAGGGAGTCCAATGTGGGGCTCAATCCTGGGTCTCCCGGGTCTCCGGGATCATGACCTGAGCCAAAGGCAGTCGCTTAACCAACTGAGCCACCCAGGCGCCACCTAAAAAAATTTTTTTAAAAGTAATCTCTATACCCAACATGGGACTCAAACCTACAACCCCAAGGTGTAGAGTTGCATATTTTTCTGAACTGAGCCAGCCAGGTGCCCCTGCAAATTTTAAAGTGTACAGTATAATATTGTTAACCGTAGGCACTATGCTGTGCAGCAGATCTCTGGTGTATATTCATGTTGCATAATTGAAACTCTATAGCCTTTGACCAACACCTCCCCATTTCTTCTCCCCGCAACAACCCCTAGTAACCACCATTCTATCCTTTGCTACTATGAATTAGACTATTTTCGTTTCATCATATAAAGGGATCACGTAGTATTTGTTCTGTGTTTGGCTTACTTCATTTAGCATAATGTTTTCCGGGTTCATCCATGTTGTCCCAAATAACAGGATTTTCTTCTTTTTTTAAAGGCTGAATCATATTCTACTGGATGTAAACACTACATTTTCCTTATCCATTCATTTGTCAGTGGATGTTTAGGTTGCTTCCATGTCTTGGCTCTTGCAAATAATGCTGCAATGAATATGGGAATGCAGATATCTTGGAGATTCTAATTTCAATTCCTAATTGAATTCAATTCCTAATTTTAATTTGTGTAGATTTTTGAAATCTTATGTCCTGTATCTTTTGTGTCATACTTAATTAATCTTTGCTTAATCCATGGTATCTATTTTCCCCAGTGTTTTATTCTAGAAGCTCATAGTTTTAGCCTTCTCATTTAGCTCTATGATCTATTTGCCATCAGATGTTTATGCAGTGTGAACTGAGGGTTAACGTTTATATTCTTGAATATGGCTATCAACTGTTCAAACATGATTTATTTAAAAGATTATTATATTTTTTCCTCACTGAATTTTTATGGTACTTTTATTGAAAATCAACTGATTTTTATGTGTGAGTCTATTTCTGGACCTTTTTTCTGTTCCAATGGTATATTTATCTATCTTTACATCAATCCTATAATTTCACAATTATATCTTCATAAAAACAACTTCGTATCAGTAGTGTTAATTCTTCAAATTTGTTCTTCCTTTCAAAATATTTTTACTGACATAGTCCTTTTTAATTTTCATGTGTATCTGACAATCTTTTTGACAATTTCTATAGAACTTTCTACTGGGATTTTTATTGCTATTACATTGAATCTATAAATCAATTTGGAGAGAATTAACATTTTGTTTAATTTTTTTAAAGATTTTTTTTATTTGAGGAAGAGAGAGGATGAGCAGGAGGGGCAGAGAGAGAGGGAGAGAGAATCTCAAGTAGACTGGAGGTGGAACTCAATCTCATGACCCTGACATCATGACCTGAGCTGAAATCAAGAGTTGGATGCCCACCTGACTACATAACCCAGGTCCCCTGAGAATTAACATTTTAATATAGGTCTTCCAGTCTATGAGCACTATGGGTAGAGAAATGTCTCACAATCCTGGAGTCTAGAAGTCCAAAAAGCAAGATGCCAGCAGATCATTTCCTTCTGAGGGCTGCGAGGGAAGGATCTGTTCCAGGCTTCTCTCCTGGGCTTATAGACTCATTACTCTGACCTTGGCCTTCATGCCTTCAAGGCATTCACCTTGTGTGTGTTTGTCTCCAAATTTTTGTCTTTTATAAGGATAGAAGGATGGGGGTCCACCATAGTGAACAGATTTTAACTTGATTATCTCTGTAAAGACCCTATATCCAAATAAGGTCATATTCTGAAGTTCTGGAGGTTGGACTACAATGTGTGTGTGTGTGTGTGTGTGTGTGTGTGTGTGAGAGAGAGATATATGTCTTGGGGGGACACAATTCAACCCATAACAAACAGTAAGGTTTTTTAAAAATAAAAAATTTTAAAAGTTAATCTTCGATTTTTAAATTCAACTTGTACATTGTACCTTCTACAATAAAGTGCAGAATTGTGGAGTCTATCATTCTGATTGAGAGTCCTGTCTCTCCTTGTCAAATATGCAAACCTCGCAGAGCTCTCAAGTCTCTCTCTCAGGCTGATTAAAACCAGAATGTCCTTGATTAGAAGACAATGTAACAATTTTGATTTATCAACTTGGAATAGGTAAAGTCTCTCTGGACGGCTTGGATTTGTCAATATAAAAATAAAAATATCCCTGATAATCATTGAATAAACAAACTTAAAAGACATACTATATTTGGAGTAAGTGTGTGCAATATATGTAAAAGGCATAGTAATGTTCATTTTATTAAAAGAATTCATATAAATAAACAAGAAAAAGACAATCTATACAAGTGCAAACATACAGGGTGAGTTGTTCAACTGCCCTCATAATCAGGAAAATGCAAATGAAACCAACAAAATATTTTCAAGTTGTCTCAAATCTAAAAAAGACTGATAATAGTGTTAACCAAGATATAGGGAAATAGGTTTCCCATATGCTGTGTTTTGCAGTGTAAAAGAGCCATTTTGGAAGGCAACTTTTCAATACCTGCAAAAATATAATATTAGGCATATCATTTGACCCAGCAATTTCACTTCTAAGAATTCATCCATATATAAATATATGTATATAAATCATATGTATATATTTGTTGATTTGCGATTCTGATTATGAGAACTAAGAGAAGCAAATAATTTAAATATTATTAGGAAGTATGCAAGTTAATTAAATTTGTATACAAGTACAGGATAAAGTCCATATGTGTGCATGTATATATAGGAACACATCTCAAAAATACATTTTTAGACGTGTCGGAGTAGCTCAGTTGTTTGGGCATCGGACTTTTTTTTTTTTTTTTGCAGTAATTGCTTCATTTAGAACATGTCAAAAGAAGAGAAAAAAAATCCATCAAAAACAAATTTGCAATAGAGTTAAATAAAATATGCCCATTTTAACTCTTGTAATACTAACGGTCAATTCTTCCCCTGGGTTCTTTTTTTAAAAAAAAAATTAATTAATTAATTAATTTATTTATTTTTTGTTACTTAAATTTTTTTTTCTAGTGTTCCAAGATTCATTTCCCATTCCCCACACCCAGTGCTCCACGCTCTAGGCGCCCCCAGTACCCACCACCAGGCTCTCCCATCCCCCCACCCCGCTCCCTCCAAGTCCCTCAGTTTGTTTCTGTGTCCAAAGTCTCTGTTGTTTCGTTTCTCTCCCTGGATTGTCCTACTTCCCATTTACTTTCCTTCTCCTACTGTCCTCCAGGTTACCCCTTATGGGCATTGGACTTTTGATTTCAGTTCAGATCCTGATCTGTGTGTCATGAAAGTGAGCTCCATGTCAGACTCCAGCCTCATTGGGGAGCCTGTTTGAGATTCCCTCTCTCCCTCTGCCCCTTTCTTGGTGTACACGCTCTCTCTCTCTTTCTAAATAAATAAATAAATAAATAAATAAATAAATAAATAAATAAATAAAATCTTTAAGAGGAAATGAGAGGGGAGATGAACCATGAGAGCCTATGGACTCTGGGAAGCAATCTGAGGACTTCAGAAGGAAGAGGGTAAGGGGGATGGGATAGCCTGGTGAGATGAGTATTAAGGTTGGCAGGTGTTGTAATGAACACTGGGTTTTATGTGCAAATAATGAATCATGGAACACTACATCAAAAACTAATGATGTACTGTATGGTGACTAACATAATAAAAAATAAAAAATAAATAAAATAGAAAACATATTTTTAAATTAAAAAATAAAAACAAACTGCAGAAAAATATAACTGATATGATCCAATTTATGTGAGAAAATTGGGTATTTAGATGAAAAAGAATGTGATTGTTAAGATACAGTCCAAACTGTCAAAACAAGTTATCATAGGAATTGAAAAGGAAGTGGAGATGAGGTGGGGAAACTCAGACTGGGCTCTCAGGCTGCATCCTTATGTAATAACTTGAGTCTTTTACAGTGAGAAAATATTTGTGGGTTTTTTTTGCATGTAATAATAATATTTCAACATAAATTCTAAAAATGAAATTAATATCCACATATTTGTCCCTTATTTATCCCTTCTCCCAAATCGCCCTTATCTCATTGGTGTGTGTGCTACAGATTAAGCAAATTTTTTTCAAGGTGAACGAATCAGTATCTGAAATTCATTCCCATTTTTGAGGAGTTGGAAGGACTAACATGATGCAATATCCAAAGCCTGGGTTCTCCTTGGGTCTGAATGAAGAAAGTCTTTGGGACAACCCCGTGGTTGTTCTCACCTATTTTAGGGAGACCTATACAGAAAGCAAAACTTGATTAAGACAAAGCTACAGTAAATTCTCATTTTCTTTTCCCTTTATTGTAGGTTTACAATTGTGTCTCTTAGTTTCCTTGTGAGCATTTTAGTCTCTCACTTTAATAGCATAAACTCTTCTTCCTCATCCTCTTTGGTCCTTTTATTCTTTCCTCTTTGTCTTCCTCGCTCTCTTCTCTTATTTCTTTCCTCTTTTCTCCTTTACTTCTCTCTCCTGTTGGGCTCCCACTCATTCTTGTGCGGTGGCCTCTAGAGATGACAGCTGCTGCTTCCCTTCCCCCACCAGGCAGATCTTGTATGGGGACGGCCCCATCTGCCCTAGTGTGCCTCCCTCACGATGCAGTAATACACAGCAGCGTCTCGCAGGGTAACCCGGGGTAGAATCAAGGTACTGGACTGTCTACCTATTGCGATGATCAGAGTGGCCATTCCATTAGTCACGTTGTCTTTTAGACCATGAATCATGTACTCTGGACCCTGGTTAAGAATTTGCCGATACCAATATATATACTCATTTCCACTGATTGTGGAGTGGTTGCAGGGCAGGTGGACAGGTTCTTCTTCAGTACTCTCCATTGCATGTGGCTGTGTGGTCTTAGCATCGCTCATAATACCTGAGGGGTTGAGAAACAATAGATGAGTTCTGGTTTTTAAAATGTGGGCAGCTCTAAGATCAGCTTTACAAGCATTCCCAGAACTCTCCTCTCTGGCCTTATATGAAAACTTGAGCATTTTTGTGTGTTACACATGGAAAGAGAAATATTATATTTCCTTATTGAGCCATCCAGAGCCGCAAGGCCAAAGATAAATTTCTGTGCTCATGACCATTGGGCTCAATGAACCCAAATCTTCTTACAAGCCTAAAACCTGTGAGACTCAGGACATTTTCTATGAACAGTGGGTATGATCAGCCCCTCACAATGATAATCAGACTCTCTAGAGAAACACATGGACACACAGAATAATATAGATGCACATTTTTTTTCCAGCAGTTTAGTAAATACAAAAAAATCATCCTTATTAGACCCAGATCACTTACCTAAAGTTAGGAGAATAGTGATTCTTGTTAGTGATCTCATAGTTCCAGTGCAAAACGGGGCCCCACGTCTCAGAGCTCAGGGTTTGTATCTTAACCTAGGTTGGGGGAGGTCCCAGCAACAGCATAGCACACACCAGCACAGCTCTATATCGGGTAGTTTTCAATTTGGGTGTTCCTTAGCCAATCATTGGCTAAGGACGGAATAGTCTCTTTGTTGAGTCTACTCCCACCCTTAGGATTAAACAAAAATTTTGAAAAGAAAGTTAAGAATGTTTTCCCAGTGTCTAGCCCTAATTCAGAGAGTTTACACTAAGATCCTTTTCAAGGTTCAAATTCAAACAGGCTACATCTGAGTGAGTTTGAATAAGCAAAGTCATCCCCAAAAAGATTGGCTATCTCTCACCTGTGGTACAAGGCAAAACCCACCACTAATTGGTGGCTTGATGTTCCATTGAGTTGGTACAAAATGTCCTTTCATCCAAGAAACCTATGTTGAGCCCTGGACTTCAAAGGGGAGAAGAGAATTCCTGTCCATATTCCCAGCCAGAGAAAGTACATCTCAAGAGCAGTAATAGACAATTTAACTTCAAAAGTTAGAGACTTCTTTCTGGTTAAAGAAAAAAAAAAAATGATCATAAGCTGAGTTAAACATCCAGTAAGAAGAAAATATTTGCAACTCTGTGATAAAAATAGCTTCATAGCTATATGATACTACTATATTAAGTCTAACAGGAAAAGGTAAAATTGGAATCCAGTCTAAGAGTCAAGACGCCTGGTATTCAGGTCACCCATGTTAGCTCCGGGAATGATGTCTTAAACATCTTCCAGACAGACATTGTTGGATGCCTCTTGTCTGAATACAGGAACCAACGACTTGAGTGATACTCTTTCCTATCCCACCCGAACCCCTCCTTAACACATATTTTCTCATCTCCATGCCCATGCATAGTGGTGAAATGCACTGAGACCATTAAAAAGAAAGAAGAAACGAGAAGAGATGATTTGAAATGAATCCATTTTCCCAAAGAGGTAGAAATAAGTATAAAAGAGTTTCCCTGTTTATTCTCAAAAAACGGTTGCTATTAAAGAAATGGGATGAATTAAATTAAAATCACTCATCCTTCTCTGCTATAATAACTAAGCTTATCACTCTACTGTAGGAACCAGTGTTCGGCCATTAAAAATAAACTTAATCACCTCTCTTTTTTCTTCCTTTGAGTGGTCAGCTCTTTGCATTGGAAAGAGGTTTGCCTACGTCCTTGAAGCTGTGCACACACTGCATGTGAGATTATGAAGTACAAGGTGACAAAGAGGAGGAAAATTAAATTTTTGCGCAACTCAGTGTAATCTCCCCCCTCACTCTGGAAGAAATGTTGATTTGCAGGTGTAACAGCTCTCTCTAGTGACTGTATATATGAACTCCTTTACTTAGAAGTAGGAACCAAGTCAGTCCACAGCCTGCCTTTCTTTCCTTCTTTCACAGCCTGCCTGCCTGCCTTCCTCCCTCCCTCCCTCCCTCTCTTCATTCCTTCCTTCCTCTTCAAGGTCTGTGTTTCCGGTCTAAAGATAAATACCTTGTATATGCTTTCTCCCTTTAGTGGCAAGGCTCAGTGAAGAGCTTTCTACCCCGATGCTGTGAGATTAAAGACTGAATTATTTTCAGTCACTGGGGATTTTAGAACTATTTCTGTGAGATTTTTTTTCTCCCAGAAGTAGTTCTAAAAATCCTTCTCAACCAAATTCCTTTTACTTTCCTTAGTACTTTGTTCTTTCCGTGTCTTTTTTTAAAGATTTTATTTATTTGACAGAGAGAAACACAGCCAGAGAGGGAACACAAGCGGGGGGCGGGGGGGCAGTGAGAGAGGGAGAAGCAGGTTTCCTGCTGAGCAGGGAGCCCGATGTGGGACTCGATCCTGGGTCTCTGGGATCATGATCTGAGCCGAAGGCAGTCGCTTTAACAACTGAGCCACCCAGGCGCCCTGTACTTTCCGTGTTTGAAGGCAGTTGCCAAAGCCCATGTTGTTCACTGTTTGGCATAGGATTTGGTGGAAAAGAAATTATTAGCAAAGAATGCACTGTTTTAGGCAAGGTGACCTTCCTAAGAGGAATAGAGAGAACTCTACCTGTCAGGTTATCTCACTAGGGCTGACCAGGTAATTCCATGCTGACAGCTTAGCGGTCACATTCCTGGGAGGTTGAACTATGGTTAGGTTAGACATTAAATCTTGTTACTGATGTGGGCGTTAGCACAAATGACTCCATTTTGAGCTTCCTGTTTCCTTTTTTTTTTTTTTATTTGAACAAATCTAACTGTTAAGGGATCATTTGAAAAACCACTTTGTGGTTTATTCTAAACCAACATACAAATGTAATAACTGGGAATCTCAGGAAACAGTGGTATTTTATACCCTAAGCTCAACTATGAGAACATTTTTTTATAGAAGGGAAGTTGATATTAGGAGGGCTCAACTGGGCTACCACACTCCTTCCTTCTTCCTGTCAGCGGTTCATGGGTTTTTCCTAAGCCCCAGAGCAGGTGTCTGTCTTTATGGAGCTAAGGTTTTTGTTCATCTTCCACTATTATTTTTATTGCTGTGGGGCTACCAAGAGCACAGAAGTACACGGCCGAGTCTGTCAGTTTTAAGCGAGAGATGGTGAGACTGATGGATTTTGCTGCCTTTTGAAAGCTCACAGAGAAGCGACCCTGCTCTGCATTTGGCTTGCTTTCGTCCTGGTAAATGAGGAAAATCATCTCTCCGCTGGGAGGCTGTTTGTACCAATACAAAGTATAATAATTAGCCCAGCTGGTTTCATACTTGCAGTAAAGTGTGGCCGCTTCTCCTTCCTCCCTTGTTACAGCACGCTGAGTCTGGATGACTTGCTGGGCCATGCTGGATCCTGTGGAGAAAGGAGACAAGGTTGGTTCTCTGAAATGTTTCAGATGGGTCATGGGGACTGGATTAATTTAGGACACAAGGACAAAGAAAAAAAAATCACACAATGTTTCATTTCCCCATCCCTCTTCCCTCTGAATACCCCAGTGAATTACAGCTTGCGGAGTCCCATTCTTGAAATCCAAGCGAAAGCCAAAGCCACACTTACTGAAGCCAAAGAAGGCCATGAATGCCCACAGCAGGCCAGAGCAGAGCATGATCGAAATTCTTCTGGCTGAAATTTCTCTTGCTCTCACTCTAGTCCAGAGACTGGCCCTTATCTGAGGGCCTGAGTTAGAGTTCTTGGGGTTATAAGATGTTTCTGCCCCCAAACAGGAAGTAAGGTTTCCAAATAGGCTGTTTTACACTGCTTTATTCAGACACTGAAAATCTATCCCCCTGCAAGTCTGTTTTTGCCTTGATGTTCTTCTGTAAATAAATACCTTTGAAGAGACTAGTATATCCAGCAAGGTACAAAAATGAAGTTTAATTATTGTGCTGTTATTGAATTCTCACTTAGTACCATTGTGATCATTTACTATATTCTGAATGATTTAAATCCTTTGCAATTAAGTTTTGCTTTAAGATCCAGAGT
Source organism: Spilogale gracilis (assembly GCA_004023965.1). Classification (NCBI taxonomy): domain Eukaryota; kingdom Metazoa; phylum Chordata; class Mammalia; order Carnivora; family Mephitidae; genus Spilogale; species Spilogale gracilis. The sequence continues at coordinate 2,445 of PITA01033815.1, read as the reverse complement.
AAGTCAACTTCGATAAATAGTCTGTGTACATTTGGAAAGAATATATATTCTGTTTGGGGGACTTAACGTGTTCTATACATATAAATTAGGTAAAGAATATCAATTGTCTCAGTCATATTTTTCTCTACATCTCTCCTAAGAGATGTGTGTTAATGCTTGCCACTGCAGTTGTATATTTGTTTCTTGATTTTTTAAATAAACAAATTCTACTAGTTTAATTCTACTGATTTATGTTTGATATATTTTGAAGCCATGTTATTAGGTGTGTCTAAAAATAGAATTGTCTATCTTCCTGGTCGATTGTGCATTTAATCATTTTGAAGTGCTGCTCTGTATCTCTAGTAATAATTCCAGGTTTAATGTCTACTTCATCTGATATAAGTATAGCTACTCAGCTTTCTTTTGGTTAGGGACCCCAGGTGAAATTGTATCTCTACCTCCCACCATATTAAAAAATTAACTTGAAATCGTTCTATGACCTCAACATACAAACTCAAACTCAAATATTCTTAGAAGAAAACATTGATGTTAAACTTTGTGACCTTGAATTGGACAATGGTTTTAAAATATGACATCAAAGCACAAGGGACTAAAAAAAAAATGATACGTTAGACTTCATCAAAACTAAAAGCTCTTATGCTTTGAAAGGTACTGTTAAGAAAGTACAAAAGACAACCCCCTGCCCCCAAATGGGAGAAACTATTTGTAAATCATATACCTGTTAAAGGTTGAGTATCCAAAATGTATAAAGAACCTGTACAACTTCAGGATAAAAAAACCAAATAACCCAAGGAATATTTTAATTTTAACAGTGGTTTTCCTAGGCTGCTGGGGATAGTGGGGATAAAGATGACAGGGAATGTTACTTTCGTAGGTATACCATATTTCCTTTTTTAGAAAATTTTATTTAAAGATTATTTATTTATTTATTGGAGAGAAAGAGAGCAAACATGAGTGGGGATAAGGGCAGAGGGAAAGGGAGAGAGAGAATCCCAAGCAGACTCCCTGCTGAGCACAGAGCCAGCAAGGGGCTCTATCCCAGGACCAGGGACAGAGCTGAAATCACAAGCCAGACACTTACCGGACTGAGCCATCCAGGCATCCCTCATATTTCTTTTATATAATTTTTATTTTCTACCTTGTGTTTTTATTATTTATTCAAAAATGCAAAGATAATTTGTATTACAATTATTTTCACTACTCTTAGTTTTCCTTTATAAATATTACTTTTTTGGGCATATAAAGGAGTTGGTTAAGTTTATTCCCTTCCCATTTGAATCATTTTTTTACAACAGTTATTACTTTCCTTTCACGAAGAAACATTGGCAAAAACTGAAAAATTTCAGACTGCTGCTGATGTATATACAGCCCTATGAGGAATGAAGGGATTGGTGGTATGTTTGGGCAAAATCTCAATACTCCTGAGTAGTGTCAATTGAACCTTCCATGTACACTTCGGTCAAAAAATTTCCTGGTGATTTCTGGTGAACAGACACTCATCAGAGGAGAGATGCCGAACCGAGTTAAATGTTGTTTTCCTTTTGTGTTCGTCTCCCTCTGTCTTTAGCACCATAACCAGTTTCTGACACATAGAGACAATAAATATTTGTTGAATAGAGAATAGTTGCAATGTGAAAAGCTTTGCAGGAATTCCTCTGGTTGTTACTTGAATTGTATCTTTTATAACCAAGAACCTAATGCTTTGAAGATGAATTTGTACAAAGGGGAATGGGCATAAATGTTACATGAAAGGTATATTTTGGGGGCGCCTAGGTGGCTCAGTTGGTAAAGTGTCTGCCTTTGGCTCAGGTCATGATCTTCAGGTCCTGGGATCAATCCCTGTGTAGAGCCCAGTGTGGAGCCCCATGTCAGGCTCCCTGTTCAGTAGGGAGTCTGCTTCTTCCTCTCCCTCTGCTGCCTCTACCCCCTTGTTCTCTCTCTCTCTCAAATAAATAAATAAATAAAATCTTTAAAAAGAAAAGTATATTTTATATGTTAAATTGATATGAAGGCACATGCAGACCACCTAGAGTAAAAATATTTGTGGTCAATGATCATCATTGGCAACAGAATTATAAATGACTTTAATTTTTCTATTACATTTTCTATATACTCTCAAAAGTGTCCATAATGAGCATGTGTTGATTTTATAATAATTTTTAAGACAATTCTTTTTTTCCCTAAAAGCCACCTACTAGTCACCTGGAAGACTTTTAGATCTCTTTGGCACATTATGAAACATGTAGGGGGCGCCTGGGTGGCTCAGTTGGTTAAGCGACTGCCTTCAGCTCAGGTCATGATCCCGGAGACCCGGGATCGAGTCCCACATCGGGCTCCCTGCTCGGCGGGAAGCCTGCTTCTCCCTCTCTCACTCCCCCTGCTTGTGTTCCCTCTCTCACTGTGTTTCTCTCTGTCAAATAAATAAATAAAATCTTTAAAAAAAAA
>PITA01033814.1:0-12290 GCA_004023965.1 Spilogale gracilis | reverse complement strand
ACCTTCCCTCCAAAGGCACCTGCAGCCGTGTTCTCCGTCCCATCCCATTGTGATGCTCATCCCAAGAGGTGGGGTATGCATTTCCTCCCCTTGAACCTGCAAGGCCTTGTGAGGGCCTGGACCCATGGATTCCACAGAAGTGATGCCCCGGGACTTCCCAAGCTATTCCAGAAAAAGGACACGCATCAGCCGAGCTGGCTCCCCTCCCGTCTCTCCCCCAGGACACCCCTGTTGGACCGCAGGCCCCGTCATGAGGAAGCCCAGGCCACATAGAGGGCTCCCCACTGCCCCTGAGGTCTCAGCTGACAGCCATAACCCACCTGCAGACCTTTCCCGTGACTCCAGCCCCAGCCTTCAAGTCTCCAGGAATCTCCCCGCCATCCCGCAGGAGATCCTGACCCTTAGAAACCGGGAGAAAGAAAAAAAACCAAAACGCTAGTATGTTCCGCTGCTGTTTGGGGGTAACAGGTTCTCCTTCGATAAATCCCACCACGCACAGCTTAGTGTCGGGCCACACTCCTCGTGAGCGGGGTGACCCTGGACAAGGGCTCCTGGTCCCCGTGCCGGGGCACACAGCACCTTCCTGGCAACACTGCCCTGGGCCTGGGAGTAGATGACTGCCCACCCCTGCACCCCAGGTTGCCCTCCCCCCACCTTGTTTCTGAACTTGACCTGCTTCCCTACTTCCTCCACCTTACGGCGGCGTTGCGAACAGGCATCACATGAAGCCTGCCCCAGCAGCGTTCCCAATCAAAACTCGTTACCGAGAAGACAACAGAACCAAGACAGCATACAATGCTCTGAAATGCTGTTAGTGACCGAGTGGGCAGACAGGCTGAGGGCAGCCCCGCGGGCAGGCCAGGTCCCAGCGGGCTCTCTGAACACAGGCAGGGCTGGAGGGCAGCGGGGTGCTGCTCTCACCACCGCCCGCCCTCAGCTGTTCCCTTACTCCTACTTGCAGAGGAGTCCGGCTCCCCGGGGTCACAGCAGGACTTCCCTGCCTAAGTGCAGAGAGAGCTGGAGGCTATCATTCTGGTCTTTTTGGCTTTGCCCTGGGCAGCTCTGAAGCCCACTGCTCGTTTACCACGTGGCAGGCCTCTTCCCCATTCTTGAGAAGGTGCTGCTGTGGGAAGAGGGGCACTCACACTACGTCCAGCTGGCCCTCGGCCACAGAGTCACAATGGACTGCTTTCCAAGCCCCAGTCCGGCGCTGCGCTGTAAGAGCTCTCACGGGACCAGAAATCGGCTTCTAAACAGGATGAAATGACAGGACCCACCCAACCCTTCAGCTCTTTCGCAAAAATGTGAAAACGCTTAAGAAAAAATAAAAGTGCCAAAGGGAAAGAGAAAAGTCCAGCTGCAAAGAAACACTTTTCTATGAGGACACGAAGATTTGCAAGAGTCTCAGCAAGTCTCCTTTCCCTCGTTGACCACTCAATGCTTTCTTTTCTTGGACGGTAATTTCCTTCCCAGCTGCTCGGCTCTGTGACTCTGCAGGCCGGAAGCGCTCGGGGCGTCTCATGGGCCCTCCTCCGCTCTCCCCAGCAGCAGCCATTTTCCTGTTGTTCTCGGGTCTTAGGAGGGAGGGTCCTCACATCCCTGTAGCCCCGTGCTTGGGGCTCCCAGGAAGGGCCCCCACTGTCCGAGGGCTCATTCAGCCGGAGCGACCCGGCTAACACGGCCGAGCACAGTCCGCGGGGCACGGAGAGTCTGAGCAACCAGCCCTTGCACCTGGCGTGGCTGCAACAAGCAGGACGTCCTCTGTTGTCTCCTCAAACGAGGCCACGGAGAACAAAGTAAGGAACTCATTGCCATGGTGGTGAGGGACGCTCCGGGTCAGTGGACACCAGACCCCACGCTAGAAGCACTAGAGCCACCACTCTTGTCCCGGTCTAACCCTGTGCTGCATGGCCCTAGGAGGCCCTCAGTGGACCAGCCCCATGCCTCTTTGCACCCCTCCACCCAGGGCCTTTTCACTAACATGGAGACTGCCGAGCCTCCCTCCTTGGACTGAAGCCAGTCTGCTCACAGTAAGGGATGAACCACCAAGGCACACTGTTCACTGGTTTATTGAGACTGGGGGAGAGCCCTCCCCAGAAAGACACCGCGGCATGAAAGGGATGCCACCTCTGCAAGCTGTCGGGGGCCTTCCTGTGGTTGGGGTTCTCCCCGAGTGTCTGCTGGAAGCAGCTCCCCACGCCTGCCCCCATTTCTTCTCCGGTGGGTCCCCCCGGAAAATCGCAGAATCAAAGGGAGCAGTGCTGGGAAGGCCTGGGAGCGCGGACCTAGTGCGGACGTGAGCGCCCAGGGAGGGGGGTGTGCAGGCGGAAAGCATGTGACCGTGTGAGCAGCGGACAGTGCTAACGATGTGTAGGGCGGGCGCCTCGGGCTCTGCTGGGAGGATACAATGACTGAGGTGTGAAGGCGGGGTACGCAGGCACCACGAGCACACGCAGGGAGAACGCACGGGTAAACGCGGCTGTGCGCCGGCCGGGAAGGCCTCGGCTCGGCACACGGCGGGCACAGCGGCCGCGCGCAGGAGGGAGGCGAGCACGAGAGGGAGAGGCAGTGTGAGGGCGCGTGCACACGCACGTGTTGGGAAGCCTGAGCACACGCAGGGCAGAGGCAGGGATCTCCAGGGGGGACGAAGCTGGCGGACGGTGGAGCGCGGGTGGAAGGAGACCGGGAGGGCGGAGAGGGCGCGGTGGTTTAGAACAGCGGGCGGTCCACAGTCCTGGGGACCCAGAGGACCCCAGACTCACAGAGGCGGCCTCGCCCCCCGCCTCACTTGTACAGCAGATGGACCCGGCTCCCATCACAGCTGAGCCGGTCAGGCGGCTCATGGGGCCCCCTGGGCAGGCCCCCCGAGGGGTCTGGGGGCGTAGCGGGGTGGCGCCGGGGGCGGAGCTGCTGCCGAGATCGAAGCTGATGGCGCAGCTCGGAGACACGCTCCTCTTTCTGCAGGAAGAGAGATTGGGAGAGGTTGGAAGAAGGGGAGTGAGGCGGGACTCACAAGGAGAAGGCAGGGGAGGCTGGGTGTGAGCCGAGGAGGACGGGGCGGAGGCCACGATGGGCGGCGGACGTGAAAATGAGGCATCAGGAAAGGTTGATGAGAGCCGAAGAGCAAAGGGGGGCGCAGGTGAAGAGGGACCAGGGAAGTGAGGAGTGGGGGGCCAGGGAGGGGAGAGAGGCCCATGCCCACAGATTTGTGCCAACGCCCCCCAGAGCTCCCAGTGCCCACACACCTCAGCAATGATCTTCTCCAGCTCCCGGTTCTCCTTCTCCAATAGCCGGGACTTCTCCTCCTCGTTGTTGTTGGTGGATGAGCCCGTCTTCATGGTGTCCTGAGCCTCCGACTGCCACTCGCCCCGGGTAATCAGCCTGCGCATCTGGGGGCCGAGGAGAGCGGCACGGAACGGAGGAGTAGACTGTCAGTGAGCAGCGGTGCTGGGGCAAGCTGGGCCCCCACCAGGCCCCCAGGAAGTAGGGGTGCACTGCGGGGACAAGGGAGTAGGGGGCGCCTCACCTTCGGCACAAAGAGCACAACCAAAGTGATGTAGGAGGAGAACACTATGGCGAGAGCCGCGAAGGCAAAGGCCGCATCCTGCTGGCTGGACAGGATCATGGTGACCGGGGCAGTGATGAGGCACAGGACCTGTGGACAGACCCTGCTTGGGACCTCCAGGCTTTCCTCCCCAGGAGAGAGCCCACGAGGACAGGTCCTGGGGGACCTTCCCATCGGAGAAGGGTCCAGACTCCAGACCACCCTCAACTGCAGATCCGGAAGAACCCCAGACCACGACCCACTCCGGGTCACACCCTCCCTGAGGGGGAGGTCCTGGGATCCTCCCACAGGCCCATTCAGAGTCCCCAAGCATCCAGAGCTGGAGAAGTCTGGCAGGAAGCCAACTCGCACTGCAGCCAGGGAACCACAGACAAGCCATCTAACCTCCCTGCTCTGCTCCCTCACCCGTGTAGGGGGGACACTAATGTCTGTTTCATGGGTGGTCATGGGAAGAGTTGGAGTGTCTGTGCTGGGCTTTACCCACTGGGGAGTGATTTACAAACCTGAGGCATTAAAAAACTTCTTCAGACTTGTACCCACTGACCCCAGCCCAGATTCACCCCCGCAGCCCTGGGGTCAGCTCCAGTGTCCGGGGCTCACCGCCACGTTGTAGATGGCCATGCCCACGGCCCGGTGGTCATTGATCTTCTCTGTAGACACGCTCTTGGTCTCATAAGCAAGGAAGATGCCCAGCAGCAGCAGCAGCCCCTTGTAACCGTAGAAAATGCCTGCGGTGGAGGAGATGGTCACCTGGGCAACAAGACCTCCGTGGGTCCACTCACTCCCCACGCCCTCCACCTACTGCTGTTCCTGCTTCAAGCTCCAAAGCAAAGGGGCTCCTCTCCATTCGGCCCCTCTGACTTAGCATACCCTTCTCTGTCCGTCCCCTCAATTTGTCCAAACCTCACCACTTCCTCTTGGGATGGAGGAGGAAGGCCACCGAGAGCAGGTGTCCCTCACATGTCTAGGCTGAGGGGAGGCTCTGCCCTTTCTGGTCCCACAGCAGTGGGCAGGCCCTCCCCGGGGCTCTGCCTGGGGGCCCTCACAGCCCCCCCCTCACTCTAGGGAGCTGACAGAGTCAGGCTGTCCCCCGGCCGCTCTGCCACCGGCTCTGCCCCAGCCCTGCTTTACAGCCCCAGCTCCTCAAGGAAGGAGAGGGCTCTCCCCCCTTCCCAGAGGGGATCAGGGCAGTGAGGCCCAGGAGGGTGTGCATACCGCCCCTCCTCCCAGGCCCTGCTGGCCCCCTCCCCACACCGGGCGCACGCCCACCCCCCCACGCACCGAGCCACGTGTTCATCTTCTCCGAGCTGCAGTGCTCCAGCTGCGGCAGGATTGACACGTCAATGTCTTCCTTCGGCTCCTCCTTGGCGAAAGTCTAAGGCAGAAACAGCGCCCCAGGGAAGACGTGGTCACTCTCCCCAACCCCCAGCTCGGCCCCCTCTTTCCCAGGCAACCTTGGCGCGGACACCAGGGCTCACTCGAGGCCCGGGAGTGCTTTCACGAGCACCTCGGAAGGCCGTGTTCCCCGGCTCCCCATGACGCCTGGGCCGTGGGCACATCCCCGGGGAGCCCAGCACCGGGGCCCCCACCCGCGACGGGGCCTCTCCCAGCACAGGGAGGGAGAACTCCGCAGGTGGCTCTGCTCCTCAGGCCCCAGGCAGCGCAGAGGCCCGGCCCCCAGGGCCCCCGCCCAGCGGGTACCTCAATGGTCCGGTGCAAAGGGTCCACAATCTGCCAGACGGCGAGAGTGAGGACGTCCATGCCCACCAGCAGGCCCACGGTGGCGTACAGCTTCCAGGGCTCCAGGGTCTGGGTGGACACAGAGCCCAGCAGGTCACGGGACCCCCTGAACCCCGAGAGTGCCGAGGACCTCAGGGCCGCGGTGAAGCAGCAGCTTACCTTCCTCCATTCCTTCTTCTCCTCCTTCTTCGTGAAGACCGTGTGCACCCACCAGATCTTGGTGAACATGGAGCCGTAGCCCAGACTGAAGCCCAGACCAAGGAGCCAGAGGCGGGCCTAGGACAGGAGGGCGGGCAGGGCAGAACCGTGTGCGAAAGGGTGCAGTCAGGGGCCAGGGGGAGGCGCAGAAGGCCAGGGAGCGGGTCTCTGGGCCTCCAGCAGCTCCCTCCCACCCACCTTCTCCTCTGCTGGCCGGCAGAGCTTGCTACGCTCTCCTGAGGCGAATCCCTTCTGGCCTGGGTGTGTGGTGGGACACCGGACCCCTCAGCTCACAGCCCCAGCCGCCCGGTCTCCTTGGCCCGTTCCTCCTCCCACCTCCCAGACTCAGCCACACCGTCGGGCTCACCTGACCTCCTGGCTCTCCGACCCCGGCAGGCCATCTGAGTGACCCTCCCATTTCTCCAGCTGAGGAAGGCCCCTGCACCCTTTCAGATTTTGGTGCCGGTCCAGCTACCTCCTGAGCGCCTTCCCCTCTGCTCCCGCAGACCTCCCGTGCCGCCCCACAGCTCAGCGTCCCCCCACCCCTGCTCTCTCTGCTTTCCCTGGCAACCGACCGCCGCCGGGGAGGTGTGCTGGTATGTACCAAGGCCCCGTGCCCAGCCGCACGGTCAGGACAGGGGAGAGGAGGAGGACGGACGGCAGGACGGGGCTCTTTCCCACCAGCATGACAGAGCCGCACACTCGTGGCCACAGAAGCCAGCCTTTCCCACAGCCCAGGGACCTAGCACACACCTCCTCCCTGCCCTCCCACCCCCCCGCTGGCAGGTCAGGTCCCTGCCTCTGTCTGTCCCCCGGGAGCACACAGCTCCTGGGCTCAGGTCCCACACCGCAGACAAGCTGCCAGTGTTGACAGGTTCTTTGTCTAGAGCCCTTCCTGCACCCGCAGAGTCGCCCCCTCTGTGAGGCATGCCATGGCAACCTTGGGACTGGCTAGAGCCACCCGGTGGGAAGGTCTGGAGGTCGGGAAGGAGTGCACAGCCAGCAGAGGCGGGGGGAGCACGGGCGGTGCGGGAAAGAGGGCCGTGCGCCTCCAGGAGCAGCCCCAGAGCGGGGAGAGCCATGTTCCACGGCCCGCCTCCCCCTCACCTGGCACACGAAGGGGAACTGGCCTCTCCCGATGTGGTAGCCGTCCAGCCCGAGGGGGAAGACAGCCGCCAGCGCCAGGGAGCAGCCCACAGCAGTCAGATTGTTCAAGTTGGGCTGGGAGTTCTGGATGTAACTAGGGCAGAGGCGGGAGAGGAGGGAGAGCAGCAGAATTAACCTCTTCCTCAGGGAGGCCGCGCTCTGCAGAGCCACCGAGCAGCCCTGGCCCAGCCGGCGGCCAAGGGCAAGGACAGAGGGCCTGGTGCGGCCCGGGCCAGGGCGGCAGGGGGTGCAGAGGGCCCCCAGCACCCCACCTGCACACACGGTGCAGAGCCCCCGCTGGTCCCAAGAACGGTTACTTGTCAGTTAGCCGCTCTGGAGCTGGACTGGAACCGGCGTCTGGTTCCCCCCTTGGCAAGGGGGGCAAGGTCATGGGAAAGCGTGGGTCGGAGTGCGCACCTCGACCCCCATGACCTCAGCAGTCACACCGCCTCATCTCAGTCCCTGCCAGGGCCATGCTGCCTTCGAGGGGCAGACAGAGGAGCACAGGGTCAGAAAGGAAACTTACCGGACGTGAGAGTTGTAGATATTAAAGGACAGGCAGACGACAGCCAGGACAATGCCCAGGCTGGAGAGCACAGAGACCGAGATGAAGAGTTTCTGGGACATGAAGCGAAACGTCTTGATGACCAGGGTCTGGTCAGCCGGGGGGGCCCCTCCTGCATGGCATTAGGGGTAAGGGGGTTCCGGTCAGCCGGGGGCCCCTCCTGCATGGCATTAGGGGTAAGGGGGTTCCGGTCAGCTGGGGGGCCCTCCTACATGGCCTTGGGGTGTCCTGTGTGGCCCCAGGGGGTCACCTGTCTCTAGCCCTGAGGATGTAGGGCCCTCGCCGCCCAGAGTCCTGAATGGGGCCTGCTAGAGTGCAATGTTCCCTGCAGCGAGGGGTCTCGGGGTCTCAGGAGCAGTGAGAAGTGAGTGGAGGGGATGGGGCCGGAGGCCAAGATGTGTCACCAAAGCTGTAGTCTGTTTCTGACAGTGTTTGTTCTGCGATTTGCGTCTTTTTGGCCCCAAAGGAAATGGGAGGGAAAGAAGGGAATGACTGAGAGGGAACGTTCATGAGGTCTCTCAGAACTCAAATCAAAAGCCGCACAAGAAAAAGCCGAAGAGCTCACGGTGTCCAGCCCGGCCTCCTACGCTCAGGAGGAGAACCCGATCTGTGAGTTCTAACCCTGGCAGGATGACATTCCCAAAAGTGTTTTCTAGTTATTATCAAGAGGAAGCTCAGATTTGTCAACGAGTTCACAGGGAAAGGAAAAAAAAAACTGATTTCAATTTGCTTAGCTTTAAAAAGAAAAGTGTAATTCAGGCCATGCAGCATTTATAGCAGTAGAGAATACTGTCCTAAATTCAAATTATAAAAAACATGTCAGAACTCCAGCCGTGCTGGGAACTGCTAGCTTCCACTTGGGGCGGGCAGCCGAGCCTTTATTCATCAGCACGTCCTTCCTTCTGCCCGCCTTGAGCACCTTTCCCATCTCCCGTTCTTTAGCCCCCCAAGCGCCCAAGGAATAATTGTCTTTACTTTGTCTCCTTAAAAAGCATATTTGATGGGGCGCCTGGGTGGCTCAGTTGGTTGGGTGACTGCCTTCGGCTCAGGTCATGATCCCGGAGACCTGGGATCGAGCCCCACATCGGGCTCCCTGCTCGGCGGGAAGCCTGCTTCTCCCTCTCTCACTCCCCCTGCTTGTGTTCCCTCTCTAGCTGGGTTTCTCTCTGTCAAAAATAATAAATAAATAAATAGCACACTTGAGGTCTTGCAACCTCGCCTATAATTTAAGCAAGTAGTTTCCTGAGAGAGATGAAGAGGTGACTCCGGGCTCCAAATCGCTGGTTCAGACAGACCACGGTACCGGGACACCTGGGCAACCCAGCCCCCGAGTGCCCGCGCCTCTGACCCTATCACCTGAGCAATGCGTTATCCCGGCTAGGGCGCTGCCGCCTCTCCAACACACAGCTCCCCGCCCCGTGTCCTAAGCCGGGCCCTGGTCCGTCTCCTCGGCGCATGTCGAGCTAAAGGCACGTGCTGCCCACCCTCATTCACACGCACACTTCCCCTTGGTTGCTCAGAGGCACTGAAGGGAAATACAGACAGGACCTGCTTACCAATCCACTTGTCCGTTTTGGACCAGGAAAGATCATCCTTAGTGCTGTCATAGTAGCCGATCTTCTTGTAGCTGCCCCCTGGGTGGGAGACAACAGAAGGCTGAATGGCCCAGCGAGGCCCGACTTCCCACTCCCCTCAAGTCTCTCCCCGCTCGTGTCTGAGCCCCCGAGGGGTCCCTGGGAGGACACTCGACGGAAGCCAGCTGCCGAGCGAGAGCAGCTCGGGGCTTTGAGGCCTCCGGGGGACCAGGCTCCGCAACGCTGCGCCCAGCCTCTCCCGGCGGCCGTCTCGCACTTCGAGTCTGGCTCCCAAAGCTTGCGGCGTCTCTGCTGACTCTCCCTCTCATGACACACAGAATCACAGGATCTCTTTTCCCAGCGGTTTCATTTAATTTTAGAAATTCTCTTCCGTTGGCTTGGGTTCTAATTCCTTGGAAAGTTGCATCTGCCTCTTAGAGCCACAAGGACGGGAATTCAGCCATTCCTAAGAACTCCCGTTCCAGAGCTCCTCCCTGAGAAGACAACCCACAGTGCCCTGGTCTGGGCTACCGGAGGATCTGCGCACAGGCGGGAGCAGAGGGGACGGCACGCTCCAGGAGGCTGAGAGCCATGTGGGGACAGCTCGACGGGCAGGGGCTTGGCAGATGCACGTGCGTGTGCCCAAGTAAGGCAATGTGAGTGAGCAGCCAGACTACAGAGGAACCCGAGAATCAGGCGAGCGTGCCTAGACAGCAAGGAGATGCAATAGGTTTCCTCTAAAAATAGCAGCCCTGCTAGATTCGGCTTGCTGGGGTCCACAGGGTGCACCTGCCAGGGCGTGAGCCCCTCAGAGCAGGCCCCCACAGGGAAATTTCTGAACTCACAAGAGAAGCCACTGGAGAAAGACAGTGTGTCTGCCCCTCCCAGCTGGGCACCCACCCTGCTCTGAGCTTCTCACTCTTCCTATTATGTAAACGCCGGATGAACCAGTTCAAAGAGAAGGGCGGCAGGTGGGCAGGCACCCCAGTGCCCTCCTGAGTCCCTCCCCAGGCGGGCGCCCACGGGCCCGCTGGACCCTGCCCCTCCCACCCCTCAGCCCTGCGCTCACCTTGCAGTTGCTCGATGAGTGTCCAGGCCATCCGGGAGCCGCTGGCATCGAACACCACGTGGCCCTGGAGCGGGAACATGCGGAGGCGGGCAAAGGTGACCAGGGCGGGAGCCAGCAGAGCGCCAGGGCCTCTCTGGGCCCCTGTGTGCTCGATGTCACGGAGCCTCTGAAGGAATGCTATTTATGGCATTCGCCTGCATATGGGACATACCCCAGATGCCCACACCCTAGATTTCAGAAACGTTCTTCTTTTGAAAAGAAGCTTCACCCATGGGTTTGAGTGGGAAGCGCCCCCGGACAGAGCCCAGGAGACCCGGCCTCCGGCTGTGTGACCGCAGCACGGCACCCAATCCCGCTGGGCGCTGACCTCCCACTTTGAGAGGAACAGGAGATGGTCTCTCAGACTATCTCCTCGTTCAAAACCCTATGGTTCTCATCTGACTCATAAATATCCGGACTGAAAATAAATGAGGAAGAGGTTGGAAGAAACGGCACACGTCATTTTTCTTTCTGGTCTCTCACGGGTGTTTCCGGTTTGGGGTCTGAGACGGTGCCTGCAGGTGAGCACCTGCGTGTGGGCACGGAGGGCGCTCTGCCTCCCGGGGAGGGCGGAGGGGGGACCGCGCCACTCACGGAGACGCCCTCGAAGGACGAGGAGTTCATTGCGCGGTAGATCTGGTCAGTGATGGTCTGGTTGTTGTAGTTGAAGTCCTCCAGGCGCACGCCCGGGCGGCCGCCCCCTCCCGACGTCTTGTTCAGGGCCAGCGCCAAGGCCCAGATGGCATCGTAGGCCAGCGGCGCCTCCTGGAAACCACCGGTCTCCTCGGGGTGTCTCTTGAGCCTCTTGGTCAGTTTCTCCACAAACTCCTGGGACGTCTGCGGAGGGCGGGACAGGGGAGAGGGTCGGTGCGGGTGGGGGGGTGTGCGGCACAGCTTCCGGCACCTGTAATCGGACGGGCGGTTGGCGCTCCTGCCATCAGAAGGGGCACACGGACATCAGAAAAGCCGTAGAAGGTGCTGCACCGGAGCTGGGGAGAGCTGCGTCCAGGGGCCTCGGGCGCAAGCCACCGGTCAGAACTGCAGCCAAAGGTCCACGGAATGCACACTCTGCACAACGAGTGGCCAAAGAAAATAGGCACGGCCCTGCAGGGTGATGCTGTCCCGGGCTCAGACCACCCGGACCTCACCGCCCCTGCGACCCTGCAACAGCCTAGACGGGCCCCCAGAGCCTCCGTCCAGGACGCAGCCAGTGCACTAACTCCCTGAGCGTCCCGTCCACCCACCACTGCCCGCTTTCAGCTCACAGCCCCTAGAGGGTTCTCGGTATTCCTTCCCCTGCCGGCACCCCTTCCCACCCTCTGTCTTTGTTCTCCAAGAAAGCTAAAGACAAGGACAGCTCCTGTAACCCTCCCAAGAAATGGGTCCAGATACTTGAATTTGTACACCTGGCAATGACCTCCTTTGGCCAAAATCCACAGGTAAATTGCTCAAGGATTTGGAAATGTCTACTGTGCAAAGGAGAAAAATCCCATGTGCCCTTGTAACCTCGCAGAAGCTACACAAGGAAAGGCTCAGCGGCCCCTCTTGGCAAGGCAGCGGTACCTGGGCGGGCACCTCACCACTCGGCAGGGCCTGGGACGGGCTCCTCCTCACACTCTAAGGAAGGAACAGGTGAAGAATAAATAAAAACCTGCTCCCGTGCCCTGCCCACTTCTCTTTCTACTCAACCTTCTGGAGACACGGGAGTGGGAACTGCAGGACACAGGCTCTGTGAACACAGGCCGGGGCACTATGAGCTGGACCAGGACGGCTCCCCGTCCCTCCGCATGCCTCCGCTCCCAGCACCATGCCCGCTGCGCCACGGCAGGGAACTCCTCTGGGTGGCACTGGGAGGTGGTCCCCCCGCCCCGAGGCCAAGCCCAGACGGCGCACTCTGGGTGATCACATAGCAGGGCCCATTCACCGATGGCGAGCGCTCCGCTGGGGAGTGCCGCGGAGGCCGAGGAGGTGTGCAGTCAGGGAGGACCCTCCCCTCGAGGCCGCTGTGAACTCAAATCTCTCTCAAGAAGTGCTTTTGGGGCGCCTGGGTGGCTCAGTGGTCAAGCCACTGCCTTCAGCTCAGGTCATGGTCCTGGAGTCCCAGGATCAAGCCCTGCACTGGGATCCCAGCTCCACGGGGAGTCTGCTTCTCCCGCTGACCTTCTCCCCTCTCACTCTCTCTCTCAATAAATAAATAAAACATTTTTTTTTAAAAAAGAAGTGTTTTCAAAAATGTGTACCGGTAACACCTATTCTCCTGAAGCTCTTTCAAAAAATAGAAATGGAAGGAAAACTTCCAGACTCTTTCTATGAAGCCAGCATCACTCTAATCCCCAAACCAGGCAAAGACCCCATCAAAAAGGAGAACTTCAGACCAATATCGCTGATGAATAT
>PITA01033813.1:0-12306 GCA_004023965.1 Spilogale gracilis | reverse complement strand
GGAGTGTGCATCCAGCCCTGGGGTCTCCCTGCAGGAAGTTCTCTGTCCTCTCCCCTGTGAACCAGCCTTTGTTTTTGAAAAAAACACATACATACTTTCCTACTCGTGCCAGAAAGTAGGAAAATACAAGATACATTTTAGAAAACCCATAACAAGGAAAGAGGAGAAACAAGATATTATTGACTCTGTCCAACAGGCATTGGTAAAGAACCTACTGGATAGTCAGCTGTCTGGGCCCTGGGGTCAGAGGAGCGTGAGGAACACTCCTGGTCCCCATAGAGCCTTGAGCTTCAGCAGAGACAGTGTAAAGAGACCCTCTTAGGATGAGGTTATTGCTGTTGATGGATGGCTGTCCTGGGTATTCTGGGAGGCTAACATCTTCAGATGTCGCTGCCGCCTCCTGCCTTTTTTTTTTTTTTTTTTTAATATTTTATTTATTTGACAGAGAGAAACACAGCGAGAGAGGGAACACAAGCAGGGGGAGTGAGAGAGGGAGAAGCAGGCCTCCTGCCAAGCAGGGAGCCTGATGTGGGACTCGATCCCGGGTCTCCGGGATCATGACCTGAGCCGAAGGCAGTTGCTTAACCAACTGAGCCACCCAGGCGCCCCCGCCTCCTGCTTTATAAACTGGGAAGACCTTGGCAGGCTTATTTCCCGAGTATAAATATGAACATGTGGCTGCTCTGTTGCTCAGTGGGAAAGAAAGCAGGAGACAGTCCTCACGGGGAATATTTTTCCCCTGCAGGCTGCATGGTCCCGGGCACTTTACTCTGCATTTATATCCCTGTGCAGGAGTTAGGTTTGGTAAAAAGCAGCACTAGGGTTCCCGAATGACTTCCATCAGTGAGGTGAGATGTGCTTTTGTGCGGGAAAGGGGCTTCCCATCTTGGTCAGACTTCCAGTGGCCGCAGAAATCACTTTCTAAGTGGATCACCTTTCCTTAAGGATGGATCTGCCTGCAGTCTGTCCTAAGAAACTGGGGTATTCAGTTTGCATCACACAACTGTTCCCCAGGAACAAAGCAGTTAAGAGGTTCAGATTTGCAACAAGTTATCTTTTTATGCGGAATTTCAATTGAAAATGTATTCTTTTTTTCAGACAAGCCACAAAATCCGTAATATCTAGTGTAAGACTTGAAAATTCTGGACTTCTTAGGCACGTAATAGCTTCTGGCTCTCTCCTGAGCCTGGGGTTCATAACCATTTTGTTGCCATGGGCTGCTTTGATGGTCTTGAAGCCCATAGAACTCTTCTTGGAATTAACGTGTCTTAATTCATTAAAAATATATATAAGATGGCAAAGGAAAATGATTCTATTTAAATAATTATCAAAGTATTTTAAGACAAATTTGTTACATAGTTCTATTGTGCTTTATTAATGCATTCAGTAATAGAGAGTGGCAGGCTTAACTAACCACTGCAATTTCCAAGTAACAATGAGTGCAAATGATATTTAAAGATATCTGCAATGATTGCAGTGTAATTTGAAAATATCCCTGACTTCTAATGGGCCAAAGTCCCGGGGACAGATAATACTATAGTGGTTTGTTGCTTAGTTTCGTAATGAGAGGAGACGCTGTATTTCAGGTAGAGATTAGTAAAAACAAATATAAGATTTTTTCCCACCCAGCTCACAGACTTCCCAAATTATCTTCTTGGACCCCAGGTTAAGAACCACCAACTAGGGTGCTGGCCTCTCTTTTTGTCAGCGCCTACACAGCCCATAGCTAACTTCTAAACTATTCTTACTACATTGTTATGATAAACAGCCCAAAGCTACTTAAACATTAAACAGTGGGGCTGTGTTACAGATGTGGCAATACCCCTCTCCTCCATGTTGGGAGTGGTCTGCTTCATGCACATCTTGGTGTCTAATTTATGGCTTCAGTTCTATCCAGCCAGAGAAAGCTTCCCCACCACGGGCTTTGTCGGGGGTATCCCCTTGCATTATGAGTCCATAGGAATTATTCTTTTTTTCCCTTCCACCTGCTCTGTCCTCTCCCCCACCAATCCAGAACATATGGGACAATGGTTAGTGATGTGGCAAGCTATTTAGCAACTTGCACAGAGAAGATTACAAAGAGAACTATTCAGTTGAAGAGACATTTCTGCCGATAATCCTAAAGCTAAGAGTCCATTTTCTCCATACGTGCAGGCCACAGCTGTGTATTTACCCCTTCACTCAACCTGCTTTCCTCCCGAGCCTTCTTTTACCTCTATCTGGCACCGAAGGACTCCAGCAGGATTCCAGGGCCTCTGACCATAGATACTGCTCATGGGGCCGTTCGAATCCCAGTGCAGACTCAGAGTGGCGGTTTCCCTACAGACTCCTCTTTCAAGATGCCCTCAAATTACTTTGGGCCCCTTTAAAGAGGGTGAAAGAGGAGGAAGAATTTGGAGGGTGGGTGGAGGTGAGAAATCCAACTTTGAAATTCCCTTTACCCACCTCATTTTCTGTCTTCCTCAAGGTGGGTCTTGACCTTGGCTTGAAATGCTTGTTGGAAATGTTGTCAGGCTTTGGAAGTACTCATAGGAAAGCGCCGTGCCCCACAGGGCATGGGCTTTGGGGTTGGGCCTTTTCAGAGTCAGGCACAAGCGTTTGCGGCTGAGCCAGTCTTGGAAGACAGGGCCTGCCTCCACTCGAATCCCCCCGGGGAGGTGTTAGCTGTTTCTCATCTAGGCAGTGGTTCCCAGAGCATTACCGCGAATTGAATATTTTTCTACTCTGATTACAGATGTTCAACTTCTTTAAAAAACAAAAACAAAAACACTCGAATAAAGTAAAATGTTTCCATGTAAAAAGCTTTGACAGGGGAATGCTGAAACCAGATCTGCCTTGAGACAGTGACACCAAATACTGCAGTGCTTCCTCTAAATTTGTCTACTTTTAATTATCCACACTCTTGCAAGAAGGCAGTGGCGTGGATAATCCAAAAGTCATTGTTTTGGTTTTAGAATATCTGCTCTATGTTTGGCTTTAAAGGTGGGTATGTCTCACGGAATAAATGATGCTTTGCGTTTATTCCCTTACATTGTGTTTTGAATGACTCATAAGGCATATGGTCTGGTTCCACCGTCCTGGGCCTTCTTTCTCCCCTTTTATCCACAAGATAGTTTCACCCTTACCTCCTGCAGTCCAGCCTCCAACCCCCAGCCCCGGTCCCCAACTAATCATGCATGCCAGTCAGCGCTGAGCTGTCCTTTCTCCGTAAAATCATCCAAGTCATACATGCACGTGCAGAAAATATAAAGTTAATTTGTGATGTTCCGACTTCTTCTCACACGAGTGTCAACAGTTCAGAGCCGAGTTCCTAGAGGCAGCTAGCCTATATTTGGGTCCCTGCTCTGCCGTGTATTACCTGTGTGACCTTGGGGAAGTTACTTAACTTCTCTGTGCTTCAGTTTCCTTATCAGTAGCATGAATATAATAATCATACTTAACTCATAGGATTGTTTTGAAGGCTGACATTTCCAAGGCACTCTAGAGCAGTGCCTGGCGTTCAGTAAGTGTATGTAAGCGTTAGCTGCTGTTAGTAGTTTCACAGAATGAAAAGAGATGTGTTATAATTTCCTTAACTTATTCAGTAAATATTTCTCAAGCACTTAGAATTGCACAAAGCCTTCTAACTTTAATGCCATAAATAAGAGCATAGAAGGAGATGATCTAAAGGAGGGGAGGGGCAAACATAACCCAGATGCTGTAGATGTTTTTGTTTTTTTGTTTTTTTGTTTTTCAAGTTCTTCGAGTGGCTGTGGCCAGGAGTGTGTCTGTGGCCGAGGGGAAGGAGCTGGATCTGACCTGCAACATTACCACAGACCGAGCAGATGACGTCCGGCCTGAGGTCACGTGGTACTTCAGCAGGTCCCCTGACAGCACCGTGCCTGGCTCGCCCGCGCTGGCACGGCTGGACCGGGATTCCCTGGTGCACAGCTCTCCCCACGTTGCTCTGAGCCACGTGGATGCACGCTCCTACCATTTACTGGTTAGAGATGTTAGCAAAGAAAACTCTGGCTACTATTTCTGCCACGTGGCGCTCTGGGCACCTGGACACAACAGGAGCTGGCACAAGGTGGCAGAGGCCAGGTCTGCCCCGGCCAGTGTGGACGTGACCTGGCTAGGTGAGTGGCTGGGGAGATGGCCCTGAGCCTCTGGGGCTCTCCTCCCTCCTCTGGGCTATAGGAGCACTTCACCTTTTTGCATTATCTCTGGGTTCTTTACATCAGGACAGGCCTACTTCAGCCTGGAGAATCGGGGGTGGGGGGGTGCATTGGGAAGCAAATCAGGCTGAAACAGAATCTGGCAGGCAAGGGAAATGTTTAGATAATGTGGCCTCAGTTGTCTCAATGCCCTCATTTGAGAGGATATAGTTTCCTTTTGTTGTCAAGATTTGCAGGGTCGTCCTGCTGAATGACTCTTTGAAATGGATCTTTGTTGGAGAGAACACTGCCATTCCTCCTTTCCTTTTCCTAGACTCTGAGGTGCTCGCTGGCAGGAGCTGGTGCTTTCCTAAAGGCCAGAACAGAAAAGAGAATTCCTTTAGTTAAAAGAATGTGGTGTTTTTGGTGTTTTTTTTTTTTTTTTCCTAAATGCCCTGGAATCCCAAAATGATTTTATTTGCAGATACCAGTTCAATGGAAGGGCCTTCCTGCCTCCCCAGGCTGCCCTGGCGGCCTCCTTCACCCAGCAGCAAGTCCCCGGTGGACCGTGGTCCTCACTTTATAACAACTTGGCATATATGTGAAACGGTTGTGCCTTTCTTTCATTCTCATCTCCCCTGGCCTTTATTTTCCTAAGTGCTTGCCCTTCTGGCCCAACTTTCCTAATTTCTGTTACTATCTTATAATGAATTACAGGTAAGCGTAAGCAGGATAGGGGCAAGTGGAGAATGGGGTGCTTTGCCTCCTACGTCCACCATTACAAAGGTGGAAATGGGCCTCCCAGTCCAACTCAGACTCTTCTGTATTGAGTTTGATCTCTCTGCTGTCCCCTGGCTGTTCTGAGCCCCGATGCGGGCATTTGGTGATGCTCTGATGTTACTAGGTAAACCGGATCTTTAAAAGCCAGGAAATCATTTCCTCCATCGTCTGTTGCTGAGCATCCTCCCCTGTGACCCCCATCTCACACATCGCTCTTTCTCATCTCTGCATCACATTCTTCCGGGTTAGTGGCACATTCTCTGTCTGTTTCTTCCTAATGAGCCCTTTATTTGGCAGAGAGAGGCAGTTGGCAAGTGTGGGGACAGAGGGGGCAGGGAGAAGGGGAGGAATTAGAGAGCGAGCAGAAGGTATGGCCAATTCCGAGTGAGCCCAGGCAGGGTGTTAATCATCCCTGGTAGCAAAGAGATTCTTTGATATCTGCACAGTCAAAGGAGCAGGGTTTATCTGGTGAGCTTTTATTCCCGCCGTCTGAACCCTATGCGAGAGTCTCGCTATGAAGTACTGAACTGGAACAATGCTGGCCCAGCTAGAACTCGCCTTAGCAACCTTCAAAATAAAACAGATGTTGTCAGCACCGAAAGAAGATTTTTCATCTTTGGAGCTGAATTTGTCTCTCGGCTCTCATGCTCGGTGCATTGTGTGGTGCTGTCAAATCCCAGCGCTGACTCCCAGTACCCCCTCCCTGCCTCCCCCTCCCCCCCCAACTTAGAATCGCAGCTCCGGTGGGTTTTTTTTTTTTTTTAGAAAACGCTGCCTGCGCTCCAGTGTGAGGGCCTCTTTGAAGTGCTGGTGCACTGATCCCGGCATTGCCCTGGGGAGACACAGGGACTGTCAGAAACCAGGAGGGTTGCTTTGGGAGGGAATGGGGCTCTTTTCACTGGAAGGGATTTGGTGGTGGCTCTGTTCTCCAGAGAGTGAGAAGACATAAAGAGACTAAATTGTGGGGAAAGGCTCCATTATGATCCTAAGAATCCAGTTGCTCATTTTCCTGTGGAGTGCCAGCATCCTGTCATGAATGTCTACGGCGCGCTTTACCTTGACCGGTGGAAGGGACACAGAACCCGCACCTGGTGTGCCGTTTTGCACGTGATGAGCCCTCAGTAAATGTTGGCTGGATGGGTAGGTAAACCTGGGTAGTGTGCAGGTGTGTGCACAGGAAAACAAGGTTGCAAAGAACAATCACATTCAACTTACAGGGGCGCCTGGATGGTTCAGTTGGTTAAGCAACTGCCTTCGGCTCAGGTCATGATCCTGGAGACCCTGGATCGAGCCCCGCATCGGGCTCCTAGCTCGGCGGGAAGCCTGCTTCTCCCTCTCTCACTCCCCCTGCTTGTGGTCCCTCTCTGGCTGTGTTTCTCTCTATCAAATAACAGAGTGCACGAGGACAGCAGCTGACCTTTCTCCAGGACCTCCCGTCTGGATTCTACCCAGAGGTAGATGGGCCTGATGCTATGCGATTGTCTCTAGGTGCACATGTATGTGGGTACATGACCGCTTGCATCTTGGGGCCCATTGGAGGTGACTGAGAAGTGTCCAGAAGAGACAGGAAGACAGGTGACCTGTCAAGGACTCTGTTTATTTGGTCATCTTACTTTATGTGATTATGGGATGTTGGCACAAAAACAGTCCTTGATAAAGTTGGTTCCCTGTGCAGATGCTACCCAGAATTTTCAGTTTTGCTGCTTGATAGATTTAAAATAATAATTACTGCTTATCAAACACTGTACACCGGGCACTGGCCTAAGGGTTGTGCATGTGTTAGGTATCTGACCCCACAGTAACCTTGTGAGTAAGGTGCTGCCCCTATTTCCACCTGAAAACCATTGACTTTTATTTTGCTCATGGTTTTGATGTTCAGGATTTAGAGAAGGGCTCGACAGGGTTGCTCTCTCCTGCACACAGGGACAGCTGGGACGGATATGGCTGGGCATCCCCTTGTGGGTGGCTTTCACATGTGCGTGATGACTGCGCGTCCGGCCCTCTCTGCCTCCACGTGGCATCTCATTCAGGCCCTTCCGGCGTGGCTTGGGCTTCTCCCAGCATGCTCTGCTCCGGGCAGCCCCGCTTCGTAGGTGGTGTCTGCCTTCCAAGAGGCAGGAAGTGGGAGTGCCCAGCCAGCTGAAAGCTGTCCCGGAGTCTGGCACCGTGTCACTTCGGCTGGTTTCTATGGGTCAGAGCCATCACAGCGTCTGACCAAGTTCAGGGGTGGGGGGAGGGGGCAGAGAAAGAGACCCCATCCCAGCTCTTAATGAGAGACTGACGAGGTCACATGGCAGAAGGGCATGGGAAGGGAGAACAGTACTGCAGACGTCTTTGGAAAATAGAATCTACCAAGTGGTGAATGCGTGTTTTTTTTAATTTCAAAAGAAATGGTTAAAATGACTTAGAGAATTATGTCCCAAAGTCAGGTCTCTCCCAAGTGTTGTCCTCTTGCGTGGAAACATTTTGGCTTTGGGAATCAGCTTTATTCCTGAAACGCTAGAGACTGGAGTCCTCAGAGCTGGGTCATTCTCGTCCTTATTTGCTTGGGGTTGATGCACAGAACAGATGAGGGGGCTGAAACTAATTGGGGTCTTCTCATATGTTCCATGATGTTAGCCAGACAGAGATCAGGGCCGTGATGCGCATGGGTCCAGGGAGTCCAAGAGCATTTACAGCAGCTGGGATGACTGTGACGATTTTGTAGAGGGTAAGAAAAAGCCTCTTTTACTAGGATTTATGTCCTACTTTTGAAGGAGGAAAAAAAAGATCTCAGTTGGCTTGCAAAATGAGGCCCGATTTAAAGTAAGAGACATAAAAATAAAATCAAGATCAAAAGGGGTAAAACCAAATCAAAGAATAGATATCGCAAGGTGGTTGGGATACGTTAGTTAGGCACACTTGAACGCTGAATTTCCTCTGAAGGTTTGAAGAGTCGGGGCAAAGAGAAATGGGATTGCACGGTTCACCTCTGATGAAGGAAACCCGGGAGAGCCAAACTTTTTGTTGGCACTGAATTTATCATGCACTTTTTTTTTTTTTTTTTATGGAAGGGCATTGGGTAACATAATGGACAGTGCTTTCAACTGTTCTTTTATGAAAGGCTCTGAGTGATTGTTGAGATGGATGTTTCTCATATCCACTCTCTGTAAAAGCTGAGGGCGTAAATCTTAAGTGTGTGAAGGAGTTTCTGGAAGAAGCCGAGTTACCATGGAGGACAAACGTGGCTTTGTGTCGATCCAATTTAGTCTAGGGCTCAAACTAGAGACTCTAAGGAGGCATGGCTAGCTAATCTGCATAGTAGGCCATCTCTCTCTGCAATCACATGTCTCAAATGAGTCCTTGGCATGAGTTGGATACTAATCAGTTTATGGTTGAGCTCTCTGCCCCAAGTACTGGACTTCTGTGGTGTTAATTGGAGGGCGTTCCTCGGGTTTCAGCGTCAGGAGCAGGAGGAGGCAGAGCTGAGTTGGGCTTTTTAGTCTTAAGAACCTGATTTGCATTCTTCCCCACTAGAGGACTGTCCCCTCTTCCAGCAGTGGGCCAGCCAGGAAGGTAATTATTTTTCTTTAAAAGGAGCTGCTAATCTGCTCAGTACTTGGTAGAGACTTCAGGGTCTTGTGCCATCCACGGGAGAAAGGATGCAGATTTGCAGAACCTTCTGGATAACTCTTATCAGCTCTCTGTGCCTAGCTATCTCTGAAGGCAGAGGAGCAGTGGCCAGATCCTGGAGTCCGGGCCCACTGCTTTCTGGACGTGTTATCTTGGGTGTGTTGCTTTGGTTTCCTTGGTTTCCTGAGAGAATGCATCCGAAGTGCTTCGGACAGTGTCTGGCCTCAAGGTCTCTATACATTGGCAGGGCGCTGATAATGATATTGATGTTTGGAGAAGGCAGGGTCAATATCTAACATACTGTTTCTCCTGTGCCAAGTTCTTACCTAACTAAGACGTGCAAGTCTGTCTCAAGGCACGGAGGGACAAGGGATGTGTATCCTGCTCCCGAGGAGAAGGGCCTAGACTGACCACACCCAGCGGCCTTCGTACCCCTGCTCCCAAACCTGAGAATTCTCTCTTCCTCCTCTGGGAGTCGTGAGTGAGGATGAAGAGAGAAAAATTGCACAGGGATTGCCCAAATGATACTACGATTTCCTTTGAATTGGCTAATGCCGAAAACAACCTCATTAATAAAGGTTCTTCTCAGGTGGGGTAAAGTGTCTCCCCCGAACAACAGGCTTTTATGGCCCTGTCTGCTTAACCGGGAGAGAACATTTAATTGTTATACAAATGACAAGAGCAGCAACTCTTAGAGTCGGTCCCCTTGTTCGGCTGCTACCCAGAGAACCTGCCCAGTTCAAGAGAGTAGAACCCGCAGAGACGGCCCTCCTTCTCTGGTTTCTTCTGACTCATGCACGCAGCCTGCTCCTCTGACGGGCTCTCCCAAGTTAACGAAGCTTCAAGGTGGGTATTAGCCCAGGGCCCTGTTGTACACAGTTGAGGATTAGTGCCTCGGCTAAGATTACCACTCTCACCTTCTGGGACAGAGCCGGCTTCGAGAAAGTGTTAATAACAGGCTGTGTATGGGGTGAGGTCCTGGTGGGAGCCTGGCCATCGTTCTACTCACACGCACCACGTAAGACCTTACGCTTCCAACCTGGCTCCTCTGGGCTTTGGGTTTTTTTTGCTTTGTTGTTTTTTTTTTTTCTTTTCCATTTAGGAAACATACCTGAAAATCCTACCTGTGTCATAAGGTTGTTTTGTTTTATTTTATTTGTCAGAGAGAAAGGAGGGGAGTGCACAAGCAGGGGTAGTGGCAGGCAGAGGGAGGAGCAGGCGCCCCATCTGAGCAAGGAACCTGATGCAGGACTCAGTCCCAGGGCCCTAGGATCACGACTTGAGCCGAATGCAGACGCTTAACCGACCGAACCCCCCAGGTGCCCCTCTTGTAAGGTTGTTAAGCGAGAAGACAAGGAAAGCGTGCAGCGTGACCCCTGGCGTATAGGGAGCCGCCAGTCAATGCCGGCTGCTGTGCTTGTCGTTGTCAGGCAGGAATGTGCTAGTACCATCCTTACGGAATTATCGTGAGCGAAGATGGAGGCAGTCTGTGTGAAAACCTCCAGTGCAGCTCCCAGCACACAGTAGGCGCAAAGTATCTGCTTTCATCAATTAGCCAAGGATTCTGACAGCTTTTCACTGTTTCTGAAAGTTGTGAGAAGGGAGTTTAATGGCCCGTATGAATAAAACTAAGTCTTTCTTTGGGTGGGGAGTGGGGAGAGGGTTGCGGTGTTGGAGGCCCTAGCTTCACGAGGCGGTGTGTGTATGAGCAGATAGCGTCCTGGAGCCAGATTAGGGAGCAGAGCCTTATTTCTAAGAATAGAAGTGATGACGTCATGGTTTGTCTGGTCTCCTTATTCTGTGAAAGGGCTTACAGTGTGGGTGGGTTGGGGTTTTTTTTGCTTTTTTGTTTTTTTACTTTTTGGAATATAAATTTAAAAAAAACCTAACACAGAAGTAGAAAGAAGCACCAGCTTCAATAATTACCAGTATTCTGCTAATCTTATTTCATCTCTCCTCCCTCCTGCATGCATACACAAACACACACACACACACACACACACTCCTTTTTTCTTCTTCTGGAAGAATTTAAAGCATATCTCAGACACATGTCATTTTGACATTAACTACTTTAGTATGCATCCTTAACTGATAAGCATTTTTTAAACCTAACCACCATTGCATTCTTAGCTGATTTCTTGATGAGATCAAGCAAGATATAGCGGTAATCAGTAGTGATGAAATGCTTATGCCAAAAACGAGCGTTTTTATGCAAAATGTAAAATTTACTCCAATTCAACAAAGCGTGTTAATGTACAAGGCACTGCAGGCATAGCACATACAGATGAATTAGGTAGGGGGTCCCTGACACCAGGCAGAGTCCTATAGAAGGTCCATAAGACATATATATACAGTAAAAGTCAAAGGTCAAAGCAGCATTTAGATAAAATCCTTAGAGAGCAGTACGCCTGGTGGGTGGTAGGGTCTCTGTGAAGATTCCTTGAACACAAAGTAGAGGCATGACAGGGAAGTTCGAAGTAGGAATTCTCCGTTAAGTAGGAAAGGCTATATCCTATATAAATGTATATGCACGATGGATTTCAAGGAATAGGCACAGTGTCCGCACAGGATGTTTAATATTGTAAAACAACAATAAGGGAAAAGGTCTACTTGTGCACCAAACCAAAAACCAAAGAAGAACCCACTTGCACTCCTGCCATTGACATAGTGGGAGCCATAACTTCTCCGGGAGTACAAGTCCCAAGTCGGCCCGAAACACGGTGAGCAGTCCGAATGACCTTCAGACAGCCTTCAGATCCCTGGAAACTGTGCCTTATGGGTTCCCAAGCCAAGAACCCACTGATTTTTGTTTGCCTTTGCATTAAGGTCCTCCCGTTTGGGGGCCTGAGATTTAGTCTCTACAGAAAATGAAACCCAACCAGTCAGGAAGGGATTCTCCTCTCCTGGAAGCTGCGGTTCCCATCACTACATGCTCACTCGCCGCCACCCGCGGTGCTCACCTTTCTCTGTATTTGGATCCACAGAGTTTAAACTGACTCACTTGGAGGCGGAGGATGGAGTAGAACGGGAGTGGCTGTTCAGCCATCTATTCAGCAACTGAGCAGGAGTCCCAGGTGCTGAGGCAGAGGGAACAGCAGGAAGGGAGGCAGAGAGCCGGGGGCACAGTGGTGTTTAAGGAATGGTGGGAGCTGCAGTCTCAGTGGAACAAGGAACATGTATCAGAAGGCAGGAGGTGGCGAGGCCGGGCAAATGCGTTAAACTCACACTGACGAGCACCTTGCGTGCCAGGCTGGGGAGTGTGTTCTGACTCGGGAGGTGAAAAGAAAAGCCACGGGAGGTTCATTGTGTGGATGACCTGATAACCGTGTCTGCCTGGAAGTGCGGTGGGAGGCCATCATCATCATCCTGGGGGGAGGCAGAGAGAGCCGGGCAAGGGTGGTGTCACGAGGTGTCCACTTCTGTTCACAGATATTTATAGATGATCTCCTGTGTGCAAGTCTCGGAACGGGAGCCATGTGAGAGTTAGGGACCCTCAGAGTGGAGGGTCGGAGATGGCACGTGTTTGGAGCAGAGGTGACCGCAGGAGAGAATGGTGGGTGTAACGGCAGGAGCAGTAAGTGGGAAATGAGGAGGAGGAGTGGGCCATGTCTGTTTGGACGGGGAGTCAGCCTTGTGCATGTGTGTGCACGCACAGGTGGATACACGAGTGTGTGTGTGCGCGCGTGTGTGTGTGTGTGTATAGGCTGTGTGCTTATGTGCATGCGTGCAAGAACCAGTGTGCCTGTGTAGGAATGTGCGCTCGTGTGTGTGTGTGTGT
>PITA01033812.1:0-12309 GCA_004023965.1 Spilogale gracilis | reverse complement strand
AGATTCGACAGAGCCCTTAGGACCCTGCCCATGCACATCTGGCTCTTCTTCAACCCGACCCAGGCGGAAGGTGACCACTCCACACCCCATGTCCCCGCGTGCCCCCGGCGTGGGGCTCAGCCGGCGGACAGCCGCGAGCGCTGGGCCCAGCTGTCTCCCTCGGGGGCCCCGCATTTCCCAGGCCTCCCAGGTTGGGGGGGTGGGAGGTGCAGAGCCCCTGAGGTGGGGTCTTTCCACTCCCCGCCACACCCCTCGGGGCCCAGGGCTGTCCTGGCAACTCGTGACCCCCCCGATGGCTCTCCCCCCCCCCACAGAGCGGTGCCGCGTCTAGATGAGCTCCTGCCTGACCCGCCTCCTGGGGTAACGTACCAGCCCTGCCCCCACATCCTGGGCACAGGCTCGGGTGGGGGCATCCCAGGGACCCCCAGCTCCCCATGTCCCTCTGCAGGAATGGCTGGAACCTGGTGTCCCTCCTGGAGACCGCGGGGGCCAGGCTGGCCAGGCTGGCCACGCTCTCAGGTGCCTGGCTCCATCCCGTAACCACTTAGGTCCAAGCATGTGCCTTACTGTGGGACCACGTGCTTTCTTTTGTGGTTCACGCAGTTGTTCGAAGGAGTTGGGGAAGCAGGATGGGGAGGGGGTTGGGTGATGGCTGGATGGAGGAGGAAGCTGAGAATGTGGGGGCCAGGGGTCACATATTAAAGGGAGATGTCCTCGCCACTCTCCCCCAACAATATGTTCTCTGTCTTTGTCTGTCTTAGTGACCTAAAAACCCCACTGCTCCTCTCCCCCACAGGAGAAACCGGACCCTGTTTCCTGACCCCAGAAGGCAGAAGTTTCCTTGTCCTTTGAAGAAGCTGATCACCAGTCCTGTCTCCTCCCTCCTTCCCGGCTGTGTGCTCAGGCTGGGAGCCTTCTCTCTGAGGACTCTAATAAAGCCACATGAGCTCCCCTCTGTGAAGCGTGATGTTGGGGGGCCCGAGGGATAGGAGTTTTGGGCTGTGCTGGCATTTTCAGGGGGCGGGACCGGCTCTGGGGGGAAATTCCTCGGGTTTCTCACTCACAACGCCGGAGAATCCACTTGCACAAAATTTGTAAAATATCTAGAAAAGACTAGAATCAAGGAGCTAGGAGGAAAACTCACAGTAAATTAGCAGAGGAGAACTAAAATAAATAAATTTGCAATCAATTCAGATTAGCTAAAGAAGCATTAAAATAAGGAAAATAAGGTGCCCCTTCCCCCAAGGTGAGGGTAGAGGGGAGGCTGCACAGGCTTAGCTCACCTGTCACAAATAGCTGGAAAAAAAACACAAATAAAAAATTTCCAGAACTATCAATGACCACAGATGAAGAGAAATTCAATGAAAAGCATCACTAGGGATTCAGCTGTTTGGTTCTAACCTAATAAGCTTAAAAACCCCTAAATGGAAGATTTTCACCGCAAATGTAAGCATCCTAAACAAACCCAAGAGGACTAGAGAAAAAGTAGAGAGATCCCTTACCAAGGCACACGGGTGCAGAGCTCCCCCCCGCCACCCCGCTCACCCCCCCCCCAGCCACCAGCATCAGGAGGGGCAGACAGGTCCTTTAGGAACAGGGGGTCAGGAGCGAGCAGCCCCAGGCCTGGGAGACAGGCAACGCGTTCACATCCCCTTACACCTGACAGCGCAGCGGAAGGAGGCCATCACGAGAACAGGGGTCCTAGCACTTTCTGTGCAGGCGGCCCCTTCATTCCCACAGCCACACAGGGGACAGGCACCAGGCACCCCTACTGTTCTCGGGGAGGTACAGTGAGCTGTAACGGTGGAGGGACATGCGGGGGGCAGCACCTCGACGACGGTGCACACCCCGCCCCACTTCCCGCCTGTCCAGGACACTCACACAGAAGCCCCTGAATGGCATAGTCACCCCTAGTCTCCAACAGGGAAGCATCTGTGAAAATCTCAAACTAATTTCAAATGGACTGTGTTCAGAGAATAAAAGAGGAAAAATGAT
Source organism: Spilogale gracilis (assembly GCA_004023965.1). Taxonomy (NCBI): domain Eukaryota; kingdom Metazoa; phylum Chordata; class Mammalia; order Carnivora; family Mephitidae; genus Spilogale; species Spilogale gracilis. The sequence continues at coordinate 10,314 of PITA01033812.1, read as the reverse complement.
TTCTCTGTAGGCGCCGACGTCAGCTCAGTCTCCTTCCTGTAAGTTCTCTAAAGGGATGTGGCGCAGTTTCCAGGACATGCTCTCACGGGCTAACTTTTGGGTTAGAAAGAATGGAAATCAGCCTACGTACAGGAATGTGGAAGAAGACCGGCAGGAAGGACGAGCAGACACGAGCAAGTTAGTGTGCGGGGAGGAAAGTGGGCACGCAAGCCAAGAAATTCGTGGGCACAGACTTTCAGGCAATTTTAAGTTTTGAACCAGTTTGTATCTTATATATTTGATGTAAAACTAAAATAAAAACCAAGGGGCGCCTGGGTGGCTCAGTCATTTAATTAAGCCTCTGACTTCGGCTCAGGTCACGATCTCAGGGTCCTGGGATGGAGCCCCACATTGGGCTCCCTGCTCATCGGGGAGCCCGCTTCCCCCTCTCCCTCTGCCTCTCTCCCCTGCTCATGCTTTCTCTCTCATGCACTCTCTCTCTCTCTCAAATAAATAACAAACAAAATCTTAAAAAAATAAACGCTGAAAGGCAGCAAGCCATAAAATAATAAACAGAAGCAAAAGAATCTGACTTCTGTAAGATCGACCATTTCAGAGAAGGAAGTGTCAACTTTTTACTTTTATTTTTATTTTTTGCCAGTGACATGGTTTAACACCCATGGCACTCGATCCACCATGAAGCGTGGTCAGTTCCAGTATGAGGGGGCATAGGCGGGGGTGGAATGAGCAGCCTCACCGGGAAATCCTCGTCAGATGCCGCACACTCTCCGGTCACACTGTGGTCACTCTGCTGCCCACACCTACCCTGGGTGCTCGCCCCTGTGACAGTGCCCCACCTACTCACACTTCGATCTTTTGTGGACTGTATTCTGGGGAAAAAGGAAATCTTCACGTCAATCTAGTAGTGACGTGCGTGTTGGTGACGGTATTGGTGTTCTTATCAGTCAGAGTCCAAACGGAAACAGATGGAACTTGAGACGTGGCTTTGAAGGAAGACCATTTAGAAGGTTCTGTCCCCAGGGAAGGAGGGAGGGGACTAGGGCTAATGGAGCCAACCTCTTACCACCTACCATCGCAAGAAGGGACAGGGAAAGATTCACGTTGTCACTGGAATAACACAAAAGACCAGAAGAGCAAAATAGGGTGATAAGAAATTAGTGTAGAAAATGAGTGGACAATGAGGGTGGCATTTCAATTCAAAGGAGAAGTCAGTCTTATTTAATTAACAGCACCCAGCCAGCCGGTGTAGTGCGTGTCTCGCAACACGAGTGGGGAGTCACTTCTTGGCTTGTGATTTCTGGAAGAGGTTCTGCAAGATTCATGTTCCTGCTTTCTTAAGTGGTAGATAGAATTTAACAGTGAGGCCCCCTGGGGTTTGAGATTTTAGTGGGGGAGGGGGAGATTTTCATCCACAGATTCAATTTCTGTGATAGATCTATGTTGATTCCAGCTATCCATTGCTTCTGTAATAAGCTTTGATAATTTGCATCCTTCCAGGAATTTATGTATTTTGTTTAGGTTATCAGAATTATTTCCATATAGTCATTCAAAATATTCCCTTAATAGGGAGAGGGGGAGAGAGAGAGAGAGAGAGAGAGAGCAAGCACATGAGTGGGGAGGGGGCAGAGGGAGAGACAGAGAGAGAATCTCAAATGGAGGCTCAATCTCATGACCTTGAGATCATGACCTGAGCTGAAACCAAGAGCTGGACACTTACCCGACTGAGCCACCCAGGCACCCTTTTTAATTAGTTCATTTAGTTTTAGTTTTAGCCACCCCTAATATCCTTTTAGTTTCCGTAAGATCTGTACTGGTGTCACATTCTTCATCCCTAATGGTGATACGTGTCAACTAATCAGGGCTTCCCTGATTAGTCTGGCTAGAGGTTTATTCATTTTCTTGATCTTTTCAAAGACCAAAACTTAAAAAAAAAGATTTTATTTATTTATGTGACACAGAGAGAGAGTGCACACAGTAGGTAGAGAGCAGGCTGGGGGAGAGAGAGAAGCAGGCTCCCTGCTGAATGGAGAGCTCAATTTGGGGCTCGATCCCAGGACCTTGGATCATGACCTGAGCCGAAGGCAGACACTTGACTGACTGAGCTACCCAGGTGCCCTTCAAAACTGTTTTTGATAGATTTTTTTCTATAGGTTTTCTGTTTTCTGTGTCATCGATTTTTGCTATTACAGTATTTCTTTCCTCTTGCTTACATGGGTTCCAAGTTGTTCTCCTAGTTACTTCAGCTGCAGGCTTAGATTTTTCAACTGAGCAGATTCTGTGGCCTAATGCAACCATCAGTGTCACAAATTCCTTTCAAAGTGTGCATCCACGTATTTTAATAGATTTTGTCCTCGTTTTAGTTAATTGAAAATACTTTTCTGAGAAGGATCAAATTATATCTTTGTCTGTTGAATTCCTGGTGTTTATTGATTTGCAGAAGCTCTTTATATATTAAGGAAGTTAGATATTTTATTTGTGCTATCAGTTAAAAATAATTTTCCTCAGTTCATCATTTCTCATCATTTGTTACTTGGCTTGCGGGGTCATTTCAGTGTGTTTCCTCTAGGCGGTTAAACTCACCAGTGTTTCCTTTTATAGCTTCTGACCCCTGTTGCAGGGTTTGGATCATCTTTAGAGAGGCCTCTTATATTTTCATATTGAATTCCTGAATTTTTATGGTTTCACTGTTTTCATTGTTCAGTCTTTTTCTCCATCAGGAATTCATTTGTTTTAATTCATGAGTTAGGACTCCAACTGTGTTTTCCAAATGTCCACCCCATTCTCCCAAGACCATTTATTAACTACTGAGTTTCCCCACATTCCTGATTCTCATGTGCGTTTGGATCTGTTCAGAGACTTTTCATCCATTCTACTGGGCTATGTGCCAGAACCCCAGTGGTTTGGGTTTTTTTGTTTTGTTTTGTCTTTGAAGCACAGTTGGCCCACAATGTTCCGTGAGGTTCAGGTGCACCACATAGCGGTTTGGCACCTCTACCTGTTATGCTGTGTGGACACCATATGCCACCATGCTTGCTACTGTGATATCACTGTGTTCCCCAGGCTGCACCTGTCATCCCCGTGACTTACTCATTCTGTAACTGGAGGCCTGGACCTCCCACTCCTTTTCACCTATCTTGCATATCCCCCCTCCTTTGCCAACCACTGGTTTGTTCTCTGTATTTATGGGTCTGTCTCTGCTTTTGCTTGTTTGCTTCATTTTGTTTTTTATATTCAACATATAAATGAAATCACATGGTATTTGTCTTTCTCTACTTGACTTACTTCACTTAACGTAATACCGTCCAGATCCATCCATGTTGTTGTAAATGGCAAGATCTCATTCTTTTCTATGGCAAAGTAATATCCCATTATGTAGATCACATCTTCTTTATCTGTTCATCTGTCGATGGCCATTTGGGCTGCTTCCATGTCTTGGCTATTGCAAACAATGTGGCAACACACATGGATGCATGTATCTTTTTGAATTAGTGTTTTCATTTTCTTTGGGTAACTACTGAATCACAAGACCTTTGTATTTGTAATTTTTTGAGGAACTGCCATACTGTTTCCACAGGGGCTGCACTAGTTTGCGCTCCCACTGATAGTGCACGAGGGCTCCCTTCTCTCTGCATCCTTGCCAACACTTGTTATTTCTTGTGTTTTTGCTTTTAGCCAACGTGACAGGTGTGAGGTGATATCTCACTGTGCTTTTGATTTGCATTTCCCTGATGATGAGTGATTTTGAGCGTCTTTTCATTTACCTGTTGGCCGTCGGGATGTCTTCTTTGACCAAATGTCTATTCAGGACTGCTGCCCATTTTTTAATGGTTTTTTGTTGTTGTTGTCGTTGTTTTGTTTTGGTGTTGAGTTGTTAAGTTCATTTTGGATATAAACTCCTTGCCAGGTCTACCATTTGCAAGTATCTTCTCTTACTCAGTGGGCTGCTTTTCTGCTTTGTTGATGAAGCTTTTTGTTCTGGTACAGTCCAGAACCCCGATGTTTTAACGATTTTATCTTAACATCTGGTGTGGATAATTCATCCTTATTAGTCTTCCCTAACAGAATTTTGTTAGTTATCTTACTTATTTAAATCTTCAAACATATTTTAGGATCAAATGGTCTGGTAAAAAATATGGCTGATATTTTTATGGACTCGCATTACATTTATGGGCTGACTGGCATCTTTATGGAAGGTTCTAGCCACAATTATGGCATGCATTCCCTTTGATTGTGTCCTCTGTGGGGTCCTTAAGAGTATAATTCTTTTTCATGTGCAGTTTGTATGATTTTTGTCAAATTTATTATTAAAAATAATTTTGAATTTTATCAAAACCTTGGTAGTATCAGCAGAAATGATCACACAGTTTTTCTCTTGAGATCTATTACTATGATGAATTTTATCAGTAAGTTTACTAATACGAATTATGGTCCCAATCCTGGATTGAAGCTCTTGTGTATTGCCTTCAGAAAGCATTACTGTGCTCCGTTTGGTAATATTTTAGTTAGTAATTTTACCTTGATATTCAAAACTGAGATCGGTCTGTACATTTCTTGACAGGTTTTGGAAACAAAGTCTTAAATTCCTAAAAATGATTTGGAAAGTTTCCTTATGTTTTTAGCATTCAAATTAACTGTCCCTTAAAGGTGTGCTGAGTTTCCCCATAAGACTTTTTAGCACTGGTATTTTGGGAGGAAAATACCTCCTTAATAACTTATTTTTCCTTTTTCTAGTTTTTTTCTAGGAAATTAGTCCATTAATATTCCATAGTTCTCTCACTGTCAGGTTGGGTAACTTCTATTTTTCTAAAAACTCTATTTCATCCAACTTTTTATTTATTGCATGAGGTAAAGTAAACATTTTCCTTGTAATGGTTCTTTACTCTCTTCTCCTTTTGTGGTTATTTTCCTAATAGCATTTATTACTTGATGTATATTCTCTTTTTCCCTTTTTCCATGATTAAGGCACCGAAGACTCTGTTTTATCGGTATTTTTCAAGAACCATCACTTGGCCAAAAAGACTATTTTTCTATTTTCTGATTCAGCAATTGCCACTTTTATATTTGCAGTTTCTTCCTTATCCTTTCTTATGGTTATGCTGTTTCCCCCTCTAACATTTGAGTGGTATAGCCAATCAATACATTCGCATTCTTTTTATTTTTTTTCAAAGTATCTTTAGGACCACAGATTTTCCTGAGAGCTGCTTTACCCGGAACTCTGAATCTGAAGCACTATGTACTTCTTTTCATTTTCTAAATAATCTACACTTTTCTCTTTCATTCAAAAGTTGTCCCGTAATCCCATGTTCTTGCAGTAAAAAGAACCATGGGTTGGTCTAGCTCATAAAGAGGGTTTTGATCGCCCTAAAGCATGAGTTGAAGTGTCCACAAGTCTTGGCCCTGGTTTCTTCTCTGGGGCAGGTGTTTCTGGGGAGGTGGAGGAAGCCTGGGGAATAACAGGGCCAGGTTCAGGATTCTGAGTCCAATTTCGACTCTTTCCCTGTAAATATTTACCAGCACCACGTTTAGTGCCCTAATTACCACGTGAAGCCCTCACATTGAATGGTCTCCACCTCTTTCCTGCCTCCCTCACTCAGTTATCAGATCCAGCTGTCACTTAGTTTATTGGGAAGTCCCAGATGGAGCCAAAAATTGAGCCAGTAAGACACAAAGGTCCATTGTGAGGAAGTGCTCAAGGCCTCTGCAGACTCTGGCAGGTGTTGGGCTCCCCCTGGGTTCAGGTTGAGGAGGGCCATGGAGTTGGATGGGATGTTCTGTTCCAGAACCAGCTTCTGGTTAACCTCAACAGTCCTGACACAAGGCCAGCCTTAGTTACTAACTGCGGGTAAATACGGGTCAGGGACTTGGCACGTTCCATCTCGCTCTTGACGCCTGCGCAGGAAGCTGACTGGGAGGGGTCTAAGTGACAATGGACATGAAAGCACCTTGGAAAGTTGGAGGGATTGTGAGAATGAGAAGCTAAGTGGCCTACCCAGTATGAGTTAAGGAAGCCGTTCATCCATCTATCCACCCACCATCCGTCTACCACCCATCCATCTATCTAGCAACCATCCATCCAACCATCTACTATCCACCATCCGTCTGTCCAGCCTCCATCCATCCATCCAACCATCCACCTACTGTCCATCCATCCATCCAACCATCTACTATCCACCATCCGTCTGTCCAGCCTCCATCCATCCATCCAACCATCCACCTACTGTCCATCCATCCATCCAACCATCTACTATCCACCATCCGTCTGTCCAGCCTCCATCCATCCATCCAACCATCCACCTACTGTCCATCTATCCATCCACCATTCCTCCTTCCTTTTCTCAAACCCCATTTACGGTGCTGTGTGCCCTGTTTTTACAAGCTTTGCTATCTCAACACTGCCTCAGTAGAGCCCCTTCGACAGTCAACACTAGGATGAATGTTGTGGAGACTTACTCCATGGAATACAGGTAACTTTCAAAATGCAAAAACAGTTGTTTCTGCTACACAACTACGGATCAAATGTTGTTATTGGTGGTGTAAGAGATGTGTGTCAGGCAAGGCTGGCCGACTCAGCTGGTGAAGAAACCATGAGCCCTTCTTAGATTCAGAAATTGTATGACTCACATCAACAGCAAAAGCAAGACAAGCAAGGGTGCCAGCCCTCATGTCCCCTGTTTTACAGGGTAACACGAGATCCAGAAGGATCTGGATGTGGCCATGGGACAGGAGTGGTGGGAAGTCCTGTTGTTGAGAAGCCCCTTCTAGACAAAGCTGAGCAGCTTTTCCCGGGAGGCGGAAGCCTCAGACCGCTTCAGAAGCCAGGAGGAGATGAGCTCGCTCGCGGCGGCCTCCTAGGAAGAAGTGGTGGCAAGTGGGGAATGTTCTCAGAGCAGCTTCTCCCAGGTCTCCCCGGGTCTATGTTCTGGAAAGATCACCAGGCATCTATCAAGACTCATATTCCGTACGGTATTGGTCTTCACCGCCTATTTGGAGATTGCAAGATGGTGAGGGTACCACAGGGAAACCTCGCCCTGACAGCACGAGCCCCAAATGCTTGGGGGCTTCAGGAAAGCCCTTCTCAGAAAGGGGTCCCTAAGCCTTGTGTTGAGCAGGGGCGTGGGGGCGGGGCTATCCCGAGCTGCAGGAACGGACTTGGGGCAAAGTAAGGCAAGGAACACAAGAGCTTAGGCCCTGGACAGGGGGCTAGTGAGTTAGCATCTGTGAATCTCGAGAGGGCGGGGGGCCCCCGGACAGCCCCACAGACCGCGAGCCCTGCTGGGGAAGCGCTATCCTGACTTGAATCCAAATCAGAGGTGGGGAAGGGGCAGCCAATAAACAGACCTCCTCACCCCCAAACCCAGAAGGTCTGCCTCCGAGTCTGCACTTACTTGTGTTTCAGTATCGGAACTACCCAATCCCATCGGCACGTGGGACTTTTCCCTCCATGGAAACAAGGCAGGCTGGACGTGGGGAGGCCACGGAAGGGGCACATTCAAGGGTGTATGTACCTGAAGAGACACAACATTGAGGGATAGGAAGTGGCAGAGGGTGTGGGTAATTTACAAGTGAAATGCACAGGTTGAGTGGAGGAGGAAATGCAGGGACGACTCCCAGGAGCCTCCTGGAGATGTGGGAGGAGTGGGGTCTCTGGGAGGTGTTTTGGGTGGGAGTTGGGGAGTTCCCCGGGCACAGGTGCCCACTAGGGTGGCTTCAGGAGACTCACGACCGAAATGACAGCCAGAGGTCTAGAGAGGGCGCCCAGACCCTTGGGAACAGAGGAGACACCCCCCCAGCAGCTGAGCACAAGGGACAAGCGCTCTAAGCATGGGGAGAGAAGGGTGGCTGGAAAAGGAAAACAGCCCCAGTGGTGAGGGACCCCAAAGTCGGGGGAGGTGTTCCCAACAGAGCCAGGGCTGGTCAACAGGCTGCCGGGGGGCACAGCCCGCCAGGGACGACACCGGAACCACCCTCAGGTCTTCAGGTCGGAAACCAGGGTGCGAGGTGGTGAGGGCGGTGGGCATGGTGCCACCGTCTCCCGCACCCTGGGCCGTGCAGAGCAGGGAAGAAAGAGCCAGCAAGGGCGAGGGTGGGCAGACACGAGGGGCAGGTTTCCTTCTCTGTTATTCTAGGTGTGCGTTTCGCCCCTCATGGTGACAGCAGTCGCCCTCTGATGGCGGGGCTGTAGGCCAACACGCGGGGCGCTTCGCTGATGACCGGCCGGCACCACTGCCCGGCGAGGTCCTGGGGAAAGGCAGGCAGGAGGGCAACGGGCCCCGCCCAGACTAGCCCGGGGCCAGGGACAAACAGGAGGCCGGGCGAGAGGGGAGCAGCCGGGAGCCGGCCTCCCGACGGCAGGCTGAGCCTACCACCTATGCCGGGCACGAGGGACCCCACTCGTCCAGCTCGCCCCTCAGAGGCGTGAGCCCGGGGGTGGACGTGTGTGCAACCACCACTGGGTGGCGTCGGCTGCATCCCACCCAAAGCTCGGAGCCCCACGCGGACACAAGCCAGAGCCCCTCCCTGCACCTGTGTGGGTGGGGGGTCCCTGGAGGTGTGGGGTCTGCTGCAGACGGGGCACCGTCCTGCCTGCTCTGTGCCGCTTGCCAAGGGCGAAGACTGTGCCGCAGCCCGTGACCCTCAGGACGCCGTTCCCTCCGTCAGGCTCGTGTGCTCACAGAGCGCGCTGAGTCGCTCCTTTTCTGGGTTTCCACGCAGCAGGCGTAATACAAAACCACATTCTTATCAAGAATTCGTGACTTTTAGAAATTCGTGGAATTCGAGGCGCCCAGTGGCTCAGTCGGTGAAGCGTCTGCCTTCAGCCCCTGTCATGATCTCGGGGCCCCGGGATCGAGCCCCGCGTTGGCTCCCTGCTCGGTGGGGAGCCTGCCTCTCCCTCTCCCTCTGCCGCTCCTCCCGCTAATGCACTTGCACTCTCTGTCAAATACATAAATAAAATTTTTGAAATAGAAAATAAAGAAAGAAATTCATGGAATTCTCACAAGGTCTGCAACCGCGGGTGCACCTGCGCCCAGGCACCATCCTCTGCGGGGACGGTCATGCCTCGCCTCCTCCAAGCCCTCCGTCCCCGCTTGGAGGCCCAGCACCTGCAGCCCTGGGCCCGTGGGTCATCTAACGCTCCTGGACGGGAGGGCCTTTGTCGTCCCCTGGCTAACGAGCTCCCCAGCCGGGCAGGAGGGCAAACCGGCTTCATATCCACGTGCTGGTAAAAATGCCACCAGCGCCAGCGGCAGGCGGGTCATGCGGGGACGGCAAGTTGGCCAATGTGTAGTTGTGAGCAGCGATGAAAGAACCAGGAGGGCCCCTGCGGGTCAGCCCCACACTCGCCGGCTTTCTTCTCTTCTTTCCTTCCTCTAAATCACATAATTACTCCCTCTCTCTCATCAACACCCCTGTTCTCCCTTCTGGTCACTCCGGACTCCCTGAGTTGCCATCTGAGACCTCAAAATAAAGGCCTGTGCTCTTTCCAGTTTGGGTTCCTGATTGACAGGCCCGCTGCTGAGCCCCAGGTCCCCTGGGCCGCCCCCCGCCCACTGCACCCCCACATCTGCCTCCCTCTCGGGAGCTGGGCAGTCCTCCCGGGCCCCAGGGGCCTGCTCCCTGCCCACCTGCGCTCCTGCTGCCGCTGCGGGCCCCGCCCTCAGCCCCCGGCCTGCGAGCGCGTGAGGGAAGCTGGCTGTCCAGGCTTTGGGGCACCTAGAGCCCGCCAAGGGCGGCCCTGGGATGGAGGGCAAGGGCCACAGGGGTCCTGCCGGAGGCCTCGGGACACTCTGCACACCCAGACATGTGAGAGTCAGGCTTGGCCCGAGATGAGGGCCTATGGGCCTGGGTGACCATGCAGGAGCAAGGAGGGGTCCCCATGGGCACAACAGCCCACACGGCCATGTCTGTCACCAGGGCGTGCCCGCTCAGGACAGCTGTGTGAGCTGGGTGCCCACAGGAAGGGCCCGGGAGGGCGACAATGCGTGCCCCTTGTGCAGGGAAGACGGCCACCTACGGGCACGTTGCCCACAGATCCTGGGCTGCCGTGGGGCTCTCCTACCCTCCGGGACACAGCTGTCCTCACTGCTGACTCTGAGTGTTGCCCAAGTTCGTGACCCAGGAAGTGTCCCTGATGCAGGCGGCCAGCCCGCACCCACCCAGCCCTGCAGCCTCCCCTCTGGGCCCTGCCGGGACCTGCCAGGCCCCAGGGACACAGGGACCTTCCTGTTCCCACTCAGAGGGAAGAAGGCCTCCTTTTGTCCTGCTGGAGGAAGGCCCCTGAGGCTCTGGAGATGAGCCACGGGGGATTCGGGGAAC
>PITA01033811.1:0-12307 GCA_004023965.1 Spilogale gracilis | reverse complement strand
GAGGGGGGGAAGGAAGGGAAGGAGGGGGGAGAGGCCCTGCTCATCACTCTGGCACCAACATTGTCTGGTTTTATGTATTTCACTGCAGCGTCAGTGAAAAGTTAAGATGTTTAAAGTTAAGGCAATTTGAGACACTTTATATTTTAACTAATCTAAAGCAAGCAAGATTGTCTATATTCTTAATTCACTTTTGATAACAAAAATTTAGCCCACTGAGAGATCTGGGGGTACACTTCTTACTGCTTGCTTGCACCTGGATCTAATGGGAGATTTTTATCACCTCTGAGGAGCACTTCTCTCTGCGGACTTCATTCACCACTCATTTGCTCCACATGCCCACCAGGCTTCTAGTAAGTGCCCGGATTGACCTTGGTCATTCTGTACAGCGCAGTAATTAAAATGGCTTCTTAACATTGAAGTTCTGTTCCTTCTTTCCCTCTGCCTGGGAAAGGATGCTGGAATGAGAACAACACTTATTTTCCCCAGTCTGGGGTCCAGAAATATGTTACTGGAGCAATCCCCCCTTCTCCTGCCAGCCCTGCAGAGTTTACCATTACACAAAATCTATTTCCTACTCGGTAGTCCAATGAGAAAGAAAACTTTCCCATAATCAATTGTATTACAAATAGCCCTACTGGGAGCGCCAGGGTAGCTCAGTCTGTTCGGTATCTGCCTTCAGCTCAGCTCACGATTCTGGGTCCTGGGATTTAGCGCCCCCCCTTCCTCCCCCTCCCTTTGCCCCTCCTCCCACCCCGTGATCTCTGGCTCTATCTCTCTGTCAAGTAAATAAATAAAATCTTGAAAAACAAATAGCTCCACTGCAAGGATCCCCTGGGAAACATAGCCAGAAGAAAGCTCATTTATGATAGGGCAATTCCCTCAGGAAAGCAGGAGTGAGGCTACAGGGAGGGGAGGCAGGGGCGCGGGGGAGGAAGTACAATGGTTCTGAGCACCTCTCAGCTGGCACAGGAAGCCACTCCCTAGCTCCACAGCCCCAGCCTGCCCAGTGTCTATTTATCTCCAGGGTCAGGGATCTGTCTCCACTGCTCAGAATGTACCCAAGGATCCCCTCAGGGGCCCCAGATCCTGAAGAAGAATAAAGAGGGGTGCAAACCTGGTGTGTTCCAGCACACGGAGGTGGGGGCCCGGGGTCTCCTGGGGTGTTGCTTCTCTTCCGTGTCTGGCACAGGCTGAGCTACCACGTGGGGGAAAAGATCCACACTGATCTTTCTGAGGCTCCTCATTTGCTGTACTTCCACATCAAGGGGTTGTGTGTTGTGTTTCAGCAAATGCTGCTAACGGTTGATACTTATCAAACTTCACTGCTCATCGTGAGAATTCCAGCCTTCTCCTCATTCTAGCTGATAGCTTGTATTTGCCACTCCTTCTCATTCTGTGTCCTTCCAGTTTGCTGACTAAAGCTCTCTTCATTGTCCCATCGTCAGTTCATTGAAATGGGACCCTCTTCAGTAATCTGAGCCTCTTTCTGCGCCTCTTTCAGCGGGAGCAGCTCTTAAGACACCCCTGAGAAGGACCAGGGTCTGCTGTGCGTTGACAGCAACAGTGGTCAGCCTGATCCTGTGTCTCTTTTCCATGCTTCAGAAGGAACTTAGAAATAAATATGGATACATGGAATGGTAGAAACTCTTAGTGAGATAGGTTTTGTGCCAAGAACTTTAGGAACAATATCTCCTCCAATCCCTACAAGAAGACGCTGAAGTACAGCAGACGCTAATACAGGCTTGAGCTGCTTGGATCTACCTATACACAGATGTGTTTCTTACAAACACAGTACTAAAAATGAATTTTATCCTTCTTGGGATTTTCTGAACTTTTTTTTTTTTTTTTTTTTTTTTTTGCTCTAGCTTACTATTTACTATAAGAATACACTGTCTAGGGCTCCTGGGTGGCTCAGTTGTGCTAAATTGGCTTCTGCTGAGGTCAGGATCCCAGGGTCTTGAGATCCAGTCCCAACATTGAGCTCCCTGCTTCTCCCACTCCCCCTGCCTGTGCTCTGCTGATCTCTCTCTCTGCCAAATAAATAAATAAATAAAAACTTTAAAAAAAGAATACAGTATATGACACATATACAAAATATGTGTTAATCAACTGTTTATGTTAGTAGGCTTCTGGTCAATGGCAGGCTATTAGTAGTTTTGGGGGAGTCAAAAGTTATACTTGGACTTTTGACTGTGATGGGGGGGCTCACTGTCCCTAACCTCTGTGTTGTCCAAGGGTCAACTATGTTATCTTCCTGATTTTATACTTGAGAGTGCTAAGATTCAGAGGAAAATGATTTCTTTTCTTTTCTTTCTTTTTTTTTTTTTAGACCACAGAGTTACTAATGATGGATCTTTGGGCTCAACTCAGTCTGTTTTTATTGTCTTTTAAAATTTTTATTTTTTTAATTTTTTTTGTATTTTTCCCATAACCCAGCCACCTATTTAGTTTTTTTCTACTTTCTTTAAAGATTTTATTTATTTATTTGATAGAGAGGAAGAATTGGTTTGTTCATGTAGGTGCCCTCCCCCCCAAGAAAATATAACAAAGCAACAAAAGCAGCTGCTGGCTCAGAAGATTAGTATGCTGGGGTTGATGCCCTAGTCTGAGGCAGAGATTCATAAAATGAAAAGGCTGTGCTGCAAAGCCATGCATCAACAGCCAGAGAGATGATATGTTCCCCTCCAGTGTAACAGAAAAGCAAGTGGACCCATGCTGATCATCCCTGAGAGCTAAGAATGGCTGTTAACTAGAATGGACACCTATTCTACTCTTGACTTTCCTGTCTTATAAAAGGAGCAACCTGGTAACGTAGAATTAATGAGTGAGAACAATGAACTCTTCATCAGTTTAGGTACCATGGATACATTGATGCTGGCCAGGTGTATATTTTAATGCTACTTATGGAAAATAATTGGCAAGTTGGTTAAGTGCTATACTGACCGACCATATTTGTTATTGACTTCAGATCAGTGTTCGCCTATGAAATGGGAATGAACAACTGAAACATCTGTTGTGCAAAATGTTTTCCTTCTTGTCCTACTTTTGTGGAGAGATTTTCATGGTTGGGAGAAAATCTCGTTTTCAACTATATTTCTCCAACAGGAGTAAAATATGGCATGCCCTCCTAGAACATCAGGAAAGGTAAGACCAGAGACAAATGACAGGTCATTGCCAGCCATGATTTTCTTTCTCAGGTTCGTTGGGTGTTCCCTTCCCGTTGTTATTCTCTAGAAGAATAACAGGGTTTTTGAGAAGATTGCCTGGAATCATGTCATTGTTGATGAGGCTGAATGGAGTTCTAAAAGACCAAGGAAGAATTGCTAAGACAATGTAACTTGGAATATTCCCTATATTCTTCTCATGTTATGATTCTTCTGTGGACAAATTGGCTTCTGAATTTCAAAATGTCAATTTTTCCAATACTGATATTTTCCCTCATATAACCCACTACTGACTTCTTGGACAACTGGTAGACAGAGGGAAGAAAATATGTGTCAGGCTCTGGGGATCAACATTTGTACGTTGTGATAAAGGTCTGAATGTTTCAAAATAAAAGATAAAAGACTATCTCAGAGATAGTCCACATCTTAACGTATCTTAACACCTTATCGGGAGGAAGTAGAGGCTGGAGGGTGCCTGTGAGTATGCTGCATAATTATTTCTTTAAACAACAGGGGAACTCAGTTTCAAAGGAAAAAACCCTAACATAAATGAAAGAAATATCCAGCTACCTCACTGTATAGTGTCCCAAAGAACTCCGTGTACTATTTTTTAGGGAAAGTTCTGTGATGAAATCTAAACCAGTGCCTTACAGAGCCATCATCCTATGACTGTGGTGGAACGGGATGATGTTTATGGGTCAAAGCATGAACTCCTCTCTTGTTGTGCCACACATATGGCAAATCTTCTCCATTTGCTCCTGTTAGAAAATAAGTTTGGCCCCAGGCCAGTTTCTGGGGCTTATCCAAATTCTCTTTTTTGAGCTGATTTTGAAATGTTGTCCAATAGGGGATATATCTTAGAAAGAGATTATTCCTTTAAGTAAAGATTACTGCTTTGAGAGCATGAATTGAGAAGGTTCAACCCCTTTCTGAAACATTTCTAATTTTGTAGAAAACACTAATGTTAGTATCTTGCTGCACATTTAATGTTGCAAGTTTAAAGTTACAAGGAATCCTTCTAAAGTGTGTTTTTTTACATTAAATTTATTTTATTTTATCAGTGTTCCAAGATTTATTGTTTATGCCCCACACCCAGTGCTCTATGCAATACGTGCCCTCGCGTACCCACCATCAGGCTCTCCCATCCCCCCACCCCCTCCCTCCAAGACCCTCAGTTTGTTTCTGAGTCCAAAGTCTCTCGTGTTTCGTTTCTCCCCCCCAAATTACCCTACTTCCCATTTACTTTCCTTCTCCTACTATACTCTATATTACCCCTTATGCACCACAAGTAAGTGAAACCACGTGATACTTGACTTTCTCTACTTGGCTTATTTCACTCAGCATAATCTCTTCCAATCCAGTCCATGTTGCTACAAAAGTTGGATATTCATCCTTTCTGATGGAGGTGTAGTATTCCATTGTATATATGTACCACCTCTTCTTTATCCATTCATCTGTTGAAGGGCACCTGGGCTCTTTCCACAGTTTGGCAATTGTGGCCATTGCTGCAATGAACATTGGGGTACATATGGCCCTTCTTTCCACTACATCCATATCTTTGGGGAAAATGCCCAGTAGTGCAATTGCAGGGTCATAGGGTAGCTCTATTTTTAATTTTTTAAGGAATCTCCACACTGTTTTCCAAAGCGGCTGCACCAACATGCATTCCCACCAACAGTGTAAGAGGGTTTCCCTTTCTTCACAGCCTCTCCAACACTTGTTGTTTCCTGTCTTGTTAATTTTGGCCATTCTGACCGGTTTCAGGTGGTATCTCAGTGTGGTTTTGATTTGAATTTCCCTGATAGCTAGTGATGACAAACATTTTTTCATGTGTCGGTTAGCCTTTTGTATATCTTCTATGGAGAAGTGCCTCTTCATGTCTCTTGCCCATTTTTTGATGTGTTCATCTTCTTTTTGGATGTTGAGTTTCAGTAGTTCTTTATAGATCTTGGATACCAGCCCTTTTTCTGTAGTGTCATTTGCAAATATCCTCTGCCATTCCGTGGGTTGCCTCTTTGTTTTGTTGACTGTTTCCTTTGCTGTACGGAGTTTTTTATTTTGATGAAGTCCCAGAAGTTCATTTTTGCTTTTGTCTCCTTTGCCTTTGGAGACGTGTCTTGAAAGAAGTTGTTGTGGTCAATGTCAAAGGGGTTACTGCCTATGTTCTTTTCCAGGATTTTGATGGAGTCTTGCCTCACGTTGAGGTCTTTCATCCATTTCGAGTTTGCCTTTGTGTGTGGTGTAAGAGAATGGTCTAGTTTCATTCTTCTATATGTAGCTTTCTAATTTTCCCAGCACCATTTATTGAAGAGACTGTGTTTTTTCCACTGGATATTTTTTCCTGCTTTGTCAAAGATGATTTGCCCATAGATTTGTGGGTCCATATCTGCACTCTCTACTCTGTTTCATTGGTCTATTTCTCTGTTTTTGTGCCAGTACCATGCTGTCTTGGTAATCACAGCTTTGTAATAAAGCCTGAAGTCAGGTAACGAGATGCCCCCAGCTTTGTTTTTCTTCTTCAGCAATTACTTAGTGATTTGGGGTCTTTTTTGGTTCCATATAAATTTTAGGACTGCTTGTTCCAACACTTTGAAGAATGTTGGTAGAATTTTGATCGGAATGGCATTGAAAGTATAGATTGCTCTGGGCAGTATAGACATTTTAACAATGTTTATTCTTCCGATCCATGAGCATGGAATGATCTTCCATCTTTTTGTCTCTTCAATTTCTTTCATGAGTGTTCTGTAGTTCCTTGAGTACAGATCCTTGACTTCTTCGGTTAGGTTTATTCCTAAGTATCTTATGGTTTTTGGTGCTACAGTAAATGGAATCGATTCTCTGATTTCCCTTTCTATATTTTCACTGTTATTGTATAAAAATGCAACTGATTTCTGTGCATTGATTTTGTATCCTGCCACATTACCAAATTGTTGTATGAATTCCAGTAGATTGGGGGTAGAGTCTTTTGGGTTTTCTTCATAGAGTATCATGTCATCTGCAGATGACATCATTCTCTCTTGAAAACACTGGTATTTGCAGCCTTCAAATTGCCTTGATCTTAGTATTTAGAACTTCTAACAATTCAATAATGAAGCAACAGATATGATTTCACTGTTTCTTTTGTAGAACTTGACCAGAGGTTTCTGGGTGTAAAGTCTGTATTCTTGTCATTCTCTTGCACTATTTCCATAATTGCCAAATACAATTTTTAGCATGATCTTTCTTTACAACAATGGTAGTGAAAATACACAGAAACTAATTATTGAATTTGAACTCCCTCTTTAATGAAAGGTCTTAAATCAGTACAAGAATTCCAAACTAGTTATCTTTCTACAAATACTGAGGAATACTATAAGAGGGAAAATCTCACATTAGCTAACCAATATAAGTCCCCCTGAGATTCATACTTGTCTCAGATGATCCCTTGGGATGTTTATCTTGGTTACTTAAATGACCACAAGGCAAGTATCTTGGTCCGTTTTCTATTGTGTTTATGGAAAATATCTGATGTTAATTGGAAATAAATAACTGAGATCTTTTTAAAACACAAAAACAGAAAAAATAGACCAATGGAACAGAGTAGAGAGTTCAGATATGGACCCATAAATCTATGGGTAAATCATCTTTGACAAAGCAGGAAAAAATATCCAGTGGAAAAAACACAGTCTCTTCAATAAATGGTGCTGGGAAAATTAGAAAGCTACATATAGAAGAATGAAACTAGACCATTCTCTTACACCACACACAAAGGCAAACTCGAAATGGATGAAAGACCTCAACGTGAGGCAAGACTCCATCAAAATCCTGGAAAAGAACATAGGCAGTAACCCCTTTGACATTGACCACAACAACTTCTTTCAAGACACGTCTCCAAAGGCAAAGGAGACAAAAGCAAAAATGAACTTCTGGGACTTCATCAAAATAAAAAACTCCGTACAGCAAAGGAAACAGTCAACAAAACAAAGAGGCAACCCACGGAATGGCAGAGGATATTTGCAAATGACACTACAGAAAAAGGGCTGGTATCCAAGATCTATAAAGAACTACTGAAACTCAACATCCAAAAAGAAGATGAACACATCAAAAAATGGGCAAGAGACATGAAGAGGCACTTCTCCATAGAAGATATACAAAAGGCTAACCGACACATGAAAAAATGTTTGTCATCACTAGCTATCAGGGAAATTCAAATCAAAACCACACTGAGATACCACCTGAAACCGGTCAGAATGGCCAAAATTAACAAGACAGGAAACAACAAGTGTTGGAGAGGCTGTGAAGAAAGGGAAACCCTCTTACACTGTTGGTGGGAATGCATGTTGGTGCAGCCGCTTTGGAAAACAGTGTGGAGATTCCTTAAAAAATTAAAAATAGAGCTACCCTATGACCCTGCAATTGCACTACTGGGCATTTTCCCCAAAGATATGGATGTAGTGGAAAGAAGGGCCATATGTACCCCAATGTTCATTGCAGCAATGGCCACAATTGCCAAACTGTGGAAAGAGCCCAGGTGCCCTTCAACAGATGAATGGATAAAGAAGAGGTGGTACATATATACAATGGAATACTACACCTCCATCAGAAAGGATGAATATCCAACTTTTGTAGCAACATGGACTGGATTGGAAGAGATTATGCTGAGTGAAATAAGCCAAGTAGAGAAAGTCAAGTATCACGTGGTTTCACTTACTTGTGGTGCATAAGGGGTAATATAGAGTATAGTAGGAGAAGGAAAGTAAATGGGAAGTAGGGTAATTTGGGGGGGAGAAACGAAACACGAGAGACTTTGGACTCAGAAACAAACTGAGGGTCTTGGAGGGAGGGGGTGGGGGGATGGGAGAGCCTGATGGTGGGTACGCGAGGGCACGTATTGCATAGAGCACTGGGTGTGGGGCATAAACAATAAATCTTGGAACACTGATAAAATAAAATAAATTTAATGTAAAAAAAACACACTTTAGAAGGATTCCTTGTAACTTTAAACTTGCAACATTAAATGTGCAGCAAGATACTAACATTAGTGTTTTCTACAAAATTAGAAATGTTTCAGAAAGGGGTTGAACCTTCTCAATTCATGCTCTCAAAGCAGTAATCTTTACTTAAAGGAATAATCTCTTTCTAAGATATATCCCCTATTGGACAACATTTCAAAATCAGCTCAAAAAAGAGAATTTGGATAAGCCCCAGAAACTGGCCTGGGGCCAAACTTATTTTCTAACAGGAGCAAATGGAGAAGATTTGCCATATGTGTGGCACAACAAGAGAGGAGTTCATGCTTTGACCCATAAACATCATCCCGTTCCACCACAGTCATAGGATGATGGCTCTGTAAGGCACTGGTTTAGATTTCATCACAGAACTTTCCCTAAAAAATAGTACACGGAGTTCTTTGGGACACTATACAGTGAGGTAGCTGGATATTTCTTTCATTTATGTTAGGGTTTTTTCCTTTGAAACTGAGTTCCCCTGTTGTTTAAAGAAATAATTATGCAGCATACTCACAGGCACCCTCCAGCCTCTACTTCCTCCCGATAAGGTGTTAAGATACGTTAAGATGTGGACTATCTCTGAGATAGTCTTTTATCTTTTATTTTGAAACATTCAGACCTTTATCACAACGTACAAATGTTGATCCCCAGAGCCTGACACATATTTTCTTCCCTCTGTCTACCAGTTGTCCAAGAAGTCAGTAGTGGGTTATATGAGGGAAAATATCAGTATTGGAAAAATTGACATTTTGAAATTCAGAAGCCAATTTGTCCACAGAAGAATCATAACATGAGAAGAATATAGGGAATATTCCAAGTTACATTGTCTTAGCAATTCTTCCTTGGTCTTTTAGAACTCCATTCAGCCTCATCAACAATGACATGATTCCAGGCAATCTTCTCAAAAACCCTGTTATTCTTCTAGAGAATAACAACGGGAAGGGAACACCCAACGAACCTGAGAAAGAAAATCATGGCTGGCAATGACCTGTCATTTGTCTCTGGTCTTACCTTTCCTGATGTTCTAGGAGGGCATGCCATATTTTACTCCTGTTGGAGAAATATAGTTGAAAACGAGATTTTCTCCCAACCATGAAAATCTCTCCACAAAAGTAGGACAAGAAGGAAAACATTTTGCACAACAGATGTTTCAGTTGTTCATTCCCATTTCATAGGCGAACACTGATCTGAAGTCAATAACAAATATGGTCGGTCAGTATAGCACTTAACCAACTTGCCAATTATTTTCCATAAGTAGCATTAAAATATACACCTGGCCAGCATCAATGTATCCATGGTACCTAAACTGATGAAGAGTTCATTGTTCTCACTCATTAATTCTACGTTACCAGGTTGCTCCTTTTATAAGACAGGAAAGTCAAGAGTAGAATAGGTGTCCATTCTAGTTAACAGCCATTCTTAGCTCTCAGGGATGATCAGCATGGGTCCACTTGCTTTTCTGTTACACTGGAGGGGAACATATCATCTCTCTGGCTGTTGATGCATGGCTTTGCAGCACAGCCTTTTCATTTTATGAATCTCTGCCTCAGACTAGGGCATCAACCCCAGCATACTAATCTTCTGAGCCAGCAGCTGCTTTTGTTGCTTTGTTATATTTTCTTGGGGGGGAGGGCACCTACATGAACAAACCAATTCTTCCTCTCTATCAAATAAATAAATAAAATCTTTAAAGAAAGTAGAAAAAAACTAAATAGGTGGCTGGGTTATGGGAAAAATACAAAAAAAATTAAAAAAATAAAAATTTTAAAAGACAATAAAAACAGACTGAGTTGAGCCCAAAGATCCATCATTAGTAACTCTGTGGTCTAAAAAAAAAAAAAGAAAGAAAAGAAAAGAAATCATTTTCCTCTGAATCTTAGCACTCTCAAGTATAAAATCAGGAAGATAACATAGTTGACCCTTGGACAACACAGAGGTTAGGGACAGTGAGCCCCCCCATCACAGTCAAAAGTCCAAGTATAACTTTTGACTCCCCCAAAACTACTAATAGCCTGCCATTGACCAGAAGCCTACTAACATAAACAGTTGATTAACACATATTTTGTATATGTGTCATATACTGTATTCTTTTTTTAAAGTTTTTATTTATTTATTTATTTGGCAGAGAGAGAGATCAGCAGAGCACAGGCAGGGGGAGTGGGAGAAGCAGGGAGCTCAATGTTGGGACTGGATCTCAAGACCCTGGGATCCTGACCTCAGCAGAAGCCAATTTAGCACAACTGAGCCACCCAGGAGCCCTAGACAGTGTATTCTTATAGTAAATAGTAAGCTAGAGCAAAAAAAAAAAAAAAAAAAAAAAAAAGTTCAGAAAATCCCAAGAAGGATAAAATTCATTTTTAGTACTGTGTTTGTAAGAAACACATCTGTGTATAGGTAGATCCAAGCAGCTCAAGCCTGTATTAGCGTCTGCTGTACTTCAGCGTCTTCTTGTAGGGATTGGAGGAGATATTGTTCCTAAAGTTCTTGGCACAAAACCTATCTCACTAAGAGTTTCTACCATTCCATGTATCCATATTTATTTCTAAGTTCCTTCTGAAGCATGGAAAAGAGACACAGGATCAGGCTGACCACTGTTGCTGTCAACGCACAGCAGACCCTGGTCCTTCTCAGGGGTGTCTTAAGAGCTGCTCCCGCTGAAAGAGGCGCAGAAAGAGGCTCAGATTACTGAAGAGGGTCCCATTTCAATGAACTGACGATGGGACAATGAAGAGAGCTTTAGTCAGCAAACTGGAAGGACACAGAATGAGAAGGAGTGGCAAATACAAGCTATCAGCTAGAATGAGGAGAAGGCTGGAATTCTCACGATGAGCAGTGAAGTTTGATAAGTATCAACCGTTAGCAGCATTTGCTGAAACACAACACACAACCCCTTGATGTGGAAGTACAGCAAATGAGGAGCCTCAGAAAGATCAGTGTGGATCTTTTCCCCCACGTGGTAGCTCAGCCTGTGCCAGACACGGAAGAGAAGCAACACCCCAGGAGACCCCGGGCCCCCACCTCCGTGTGCTGGAACACACCAGGTTTGCACCCCTCTTTATTCTTCTTCAGGATCTGGGGCCCCTGAGGGGATCCTTGGGTACATTCTGAGCAGTGGAGACAGATCCCTGACCCTGGAGATAAATAGACACTGGGCAGGCTGGGGCTGTGGAGCTAGGGAGTGGCTTCCTGTGCCAGCTGAGAGGTGCTCAGAACCATTGTACTTCCTCCCCCGCGCCCCTGCCTCCCCTCCCTGTAGCCTCACTCCTGCTTTCCTGAGGGAATTGCCCTATCATAAATGAGCTTTCTTCTGGCTATGTTTCCCAGGGGATCCTTGCAGTGGAGCTATTTGTTTTTCAAGATTTTATTTATTTACTTGACAGAGAGATAGAGCCAGAGATCACGGGGTGGGAGGAGGGGCAAAGGGAGGGGGAGGAAGGGGGGGCGCTAAATCCCAGGACCCAGAATCGTGAGCTGAGCTGAAGGCAGATACCGAACAGACTGAGCTACCCTGGCGCTCCCAGTAGGGCTATTTGTAATACAATTGATTATGGGAAAGTTTTCTTTCTCATTGGACTACCGAGTAGGAAATAGATTTTGTGTAATGGTAAACTCTGCAGGGCTGGCAGGAGAAGGGGGGATTGCTCCAGTAACATATTTCTGGACCCCAGACTGGGGAAAATAAGTGTTGTTCTCATTCCAGCATCCTTTCCCAGGCAGAGGGAAAGAAGGAACAGAACTTCAATGTTAAGAAGCCATTTTAATTACTGCGCTGTACAGAATGACCAAGGTCAATCCGGGCACTTACTAGAAGCCTGGTGGGCATGTGGAGCAAATGAGTGGTGAATGAAGTCCGCAGAGAGAAGTGCTCCTCAGAGGTGATAAAAATCTCCCATTAGATCCAGGTGCAAGCAAGCAGTAAGAAGTGTACCCCCAGATCTCTCAGTGGGCTAAATTTTTGTTATCAAAAGTGAATTAAGAATATAGACAATCTTGCTTGCTTTAGATTAGTTAAAATATAAAGTGTCTCAAATTGCCTTAACTTTAAACATCTTAACTTTTCACTGACGCTGCAGTGAAATACATAAAACCAGACAATGTTGGTGCCAGAGTGATGAGCAGGGCCTCTCCCCCCTCCTTCCCTTCCTTCCCCCCCTC
>PITA01033810.1:0-12312 GCA_004023965.1 Spilogale gracilis | reverse complement strand
CAACTGATTTCTGCGCATTGATTTTGTATCCTGCCACGTTACCAAATTGTTGTATGAGTTCTAGTAGTTTGGGGGTAGAGTCTTTTGGGTTTTCCATATAGAGTATCATGTCATCTGCAAAGAGAGAGAGTTTGACTTCTTTGCCAAGCTGGATAGCTTTTATTTCTTTCTGTTGTCTGATTGCTGTTGCTAGGACTTATAACACTATGTTGAACACAACTGCAAATCTTTATCTCTTCTCATTGCTTGAATTATCACTGCAGTTTAGCCTTTACTCAAGTAGAAGACTTTTTTTTTCTCTTGAAAGAAAGGAAACAGAAAGACATTAAATATTTCCTTTTGAATTGTTCTTCAGCTCTCAAAATACAGGTTTAATCAAAACCACTGTTTGCACTGAATAGCATACAAATCAGGATTTGGATTAAAAAACATTGGATCTATGAAAGAAATACAATGTTGTTTTAAATTTTCTTTAAAATATAAATGACTTAAAATTACATTAATATAATTTTTATAAATGTATTGAAAACAAACCAAAAAACCAGTTAAATATGTAACACTAAAAGCACATGCTAGGGCACCTAGGTGGCTCCCTGGTTTAAGCACTTGTCTTCAGCTCAGGTCATAATCGCAGGGTTCTAGGATGGAGCCACCCACGTGGGGCTCACTGCTCCACAGAGCGTCTGCTTCTCCCTCTGCCCCTCCCCCCCACTTGTTCTCGCAATCTCTCTCTCTCCCCCAAATAAATAAATCTTGGGGAAAAAAAAACACATAGTAGAATCTATTTATAGTTGTATAATTAAACGTACCCGCGTTGGAAAATATAAAGGTAAAGATTTCACATAGCCATCAGTTCCTTATATCGCTCACAAAGAGACCATTGCCCAACTTTACTCATAATGATTTGAACAAAATCATAAACTTAAGCTAATTGAATTCTCAGAATTGGAGCTATAGTCAAATAGTAAATCTGAAAGATTTTCCTAGTGACTCATAACTTTGTTTCTGAGCAGAAGCAATATGTTTTTAGAGAGGTATTAATCGAGGGGAAGAAAAATGAAAGGGAGGTAGTTGAGCAGAAAATAAAGAGAAGCTTACTGACTTTTCTGTAATAAACTGACCTAAGAATCTCCATTCTGGAAGGCCAACGTTTTTCTTTAAGATAAAAAAAAAAAAAAAAAAAAAAGATATTGCCTTTTCATTTTAAAACTTTTTTTCCAGTAAAATACATATACAGAAAGGTACACAAAACAAACATCTATCCCAATGCTTTATTATAAAGTGAACACTAATTTGTTTATCACCAGGTCAAGAAATGGAACATTTCGGGCGCCTGGGTGGCTCAGTGGGTTAAAGCCTCTGCCTTCAGCTCAGGTCATGCATGATCTCAGGGTCCTGGGATCGAGGCCCGTATGGGGCTCTCTGCTCAGCGGGGAGCCTGCTTCCTCCTCCCTCTCTGCCTCCTTCTGATCTGTCTGTCAAATAAATAAATAAAATCTTAAAAAAAAAGAAAAAGAAACGGAACATTTCAATATCACCCAAACCTCCCTTGTATGCCACTTAATCATTACTCCAATTCTAGAAAGTTAACTCCTCTCTTAAGTACTAGCACCATAGTTTAGTTTTGCCTGGTCTTAACTTTACGTAAACAGATTCATAAAGAATGTGAGCTTTGGTGTCTGGCTTCTTTCACCAAACATCCATCCATGTGACTGCAATTCCCCGTAGATGTTCATGTCCATTGTCGAGAGACATCACAATGTATTGATCTGTTCTACTGCTCTTTCTTCGATAACTTGCTTTGTGACCTTAGAGCTCTGTGAGTAGTTTATTAGCTTACAACATTTTGTGTGTCTTGATGACCTCTCCGTTCCCATGGGCTTTAAAAATACATCTTTATTCAAGATATATTAGTCTTGATTGTTCAAATTCTCAAAAGAATTTTTAAAGGTAGTATTTCCAAAATGACTTGTACTATTGTAATTATTTCACATTATTTCCAAGGACTACTTAAATAGCAACAGTTGGGTGCCTTTACCTGGAAGGAAAGGGGAATAATAAGCAAAAGAGAAAGAATAGAACTCAAAGTACAAACACAAAATACTTATTTATGACCCTAGAAAGAAACATCAGACTGCCCAGATTGGATACACATCTTACAGGAGAGAACTAAGGGCTGTGTAATTTGTTGAAATCTTTAAATGTTCCAACACAATGAATGCAAATATAACTGCTTTTGAAAATGGGATTTATGAGGACGGATGGTCTCCGTATCAGTTCAGTTCTTCGGCTTCAATCACAGAAACTCCCTTGAGCCATTTGAAGCAGGAAGAAACTAACCCAAAGGAACCCAAGGGCAATATGGTACCCGAGAGGCTGGATTATGAGGTCGGCATACAGCTCTGTCCCAGGGCCTGGAAAGGCAGATCCTTAGCAGCCACCTCATAGCAAGAAGAATCTGGACAAGGCTCTTTATTCTCCAGCTCAAGATTCATATTCCCAGGGAGCAAAGAATTGCTTTGATGTAGGTCAACTACTCTCTCTAGCTGGGCAGAGGCGTACTGGAAGGAGAGCTTCCGTGATATACTAGAAGACCTCATGTAGGGATTGAAGGGTAATCATAACAAAGGAAACTGAAGGGCAAATATGGAGAGAAATGGAGGCAGAGAAACCCAAACCAATGATATCTACCATGTTCTCCTGCAACACAACTTCTATTTGGGATCCAACATGGGCCAAAGGACATCACAGTCCCTGCTTTATGGACACACTTTGGGAAATGGGTATTTATGTCTTCATTGCCCCCACCTTTTTCAGGCTGGGGGACTGCTGAGTTTATTGCTATCCCTAGCCTTCATTGCTGGACATCTCTGGCCTAATTTTGAAAACAAAATAAAAACCAGAAGTTGCAAAAGGTCAGTGGAGCTCCTTGGAAAAGAACAAGACTGGAGAAGGAACCCAGACTGTCACACTTCCCTGAGTTGCATCCAACCATTCTCAGAATGGGAAGATACATTTATTTTGGAGAGGAGTATATTCCCTTCTAAGGTTTATTTACAAAAATACTAAAAAAAAGGGGGGTGGGGTGCCTGGGTGGCTCAGTTGGTTAAGCGACTGCCTTTGGCTCAGGTCGTGATCCCGGAGACCCGGGATGGAGTCCCACATCGGGCTCCCTGCTCGGCGGGAAGCCTGCTTCTCCCCCTCTCAGTCCCTCTGCTTGTGTTCCCTCTCTGGCTGTATTTCTCTCTGTCAAATAAATAAAATCTTAAAAAAAAAAAAAAAAAGGAAAAGAAGTCCTTGCCCTACAGCTTTAACTGTTACTGTAAAGAATGAAAGCCCTTTCCCTTTATTGGAATCACTGAGTGACATTTACAAAAATGTCTCTCTGATCCCTGAATACTGGTAAAAGGAAAAGGATTGTGAGAATTTCTAATTTAAAAGAGCGTGACAGAGTCTGTGATCACTATTCCTCATGGAATTAATCTGAAAAAAAAAAAAAAAGTCAGTGACCAAAGTAACTTAATTCTTTTGCTAAGTGCAAACTGGT
The DNA here is from genome assembly GCA_004023965.1 of Spilogale gracilis. Lineage (NCBI taxonomy): Eukaryota > Metazoa > Chordata > Mammalia > Carnivora > Mephitidae > Spilogale > Spilogale gracilis. Next base: position 8,765 of record PITA01033810.1, on the reverse strand, counting down.
ACTTGTGAGGATTTGTGACTTAAGGAAGAAAAACCCAAGGGCTACGCCCGTGGAGTGAAGTCGGAGGTCAGGCCAGGTTTTTCCATCAGTGTCGTGCAGTGTTGTTTATGTCAGGCATCCACCCCAAGGAGTCAGTGCCCATTCCAGCCGTGGGACTCCCATGAGCGCGATCATCTATCCTCCTGGTCCGGCTTCAGCTCTTCATCCTCAGAGTAGGGGAAGAGAGGAATATAAGGAAGAAGGTAAAGAGCTTTCGTCTGGCTCACATCATTTCTGTTACTAGTTCTCACTCAGCTGACACTGGCTGGCTGTCACTCCTTCCATGACAGTGAGTCCCCTGCTAGCTCTCTGATGAGAAGACTTGTAGTTTGCTGGAGACCTCAACCCAGGGGAGCTCCATTCCAACATTTCCTGGCATAGGTAATGGTAAATTGCAGTTGGAGGTCAGTAAAAATAAAAATGTGATTCATTCCATTAAGCCCACCCACCTCATGATTTCTATCCCCATCCAAAAATCTACAGAGTCTGCCCAAGATGTTGTCCAGGGGTGGGGAAAGGAGACCCAGACTGAGTATATTAAAGATGAAGGAATAAAGTGATAGCCCCTAGCTATTTGTACTCCCCCTTTTGGGGGTGTAGTGAAGAGGTAGAGTAACCTACATGTGGCTTATGATGACGAGTTCCAAAAAACCCTCTCAATCCAGCTCAAATGATAGTGAAGTTTATAGTTCTAGGTTCAAGTCCACAGAAAGAGGGGCTTCCAGGCTGACTAAATCTGGTGGCTCCGGCCCCATTTTCTGTAAGCCTTTCTCCTCTGCCCTTCCCTGGTGTCAGCTGCATCTTTAGAGACATTGGGGATGGTTGCAAAAGTCTGGGCTCCTGTATTGGTGTGCCAAAGGCCAGGGAAAGACTGTATACTCCTAGAAGCTTCTAAAACTGCTTGAAGCCCCTAGAAAACTGTTCTTTGCATCTCATTGACCTGTATTGACATGGTAACTATGAATCACGCATTTAGCCAAGTCCTGCCTGAGGGGATGGGGGAATTCTCTTTTCCGGAGTCCTGGGGCTTCTTGGGATTCTAGGAATGAAGAAAGAACAAATGCTGGGTAGCAATGTCCACTTGAATTTCCCCCTAAATGGTTGTAATGGCTAGATCTAATCTCTAATGTTAAGCACTTAGGTTGTTTCTAATTTTTTCACAAAAGTTTACAAGGATAGATAACCCTGCACATACTTTTTTGAATACCTCTTGCCTTATTTCCTGGAATGTAATTCCAGAAAGGGAATTGCTCAAAGTAGTGACATATTTCTAAGCATTTGCTTTATATTGCCAAAGTGCTTTCGACTCTATTATCCCGAGTCACACCCCACCAGAAGGGCATGAAGATCTGAGTTTCCTGCATCTTAACCACCCATGGGCATTATACTTTTTAAAATTCTTCACCAATCCACGGAGTGAGAAAGGCATTTCATTGTGCTTTAATTAGCATTTCTCTAACTACCAATAAATGTTAATATTTTTATATGTGTTTGTTGACAGTTCTATTTCTTGTGAATTATCTGTTCATATTTTTTAATCTACATTTCTATTAAAGTATTGATAATTTTCTTTCTGATTTTAACTACCCTTTATCTATTAGGGATATTATTAACACTGTCCACTGTAATAAAGTTTATTCATAGTATTTTTGATAGGGAAATTATAAAAATAATTCACCATCAAGTATATAAATCATTTTTGTCATATTTTTTACCTAGGTAACATGCTTAGAAAGGCCTTCTTTGACTCTAGATTACATAAATAACCAACTATATTTTCAACTATTTAATTCTTGAGTAGTTTTATTGATATATAATTCACAAACCATAAAATTCACATGTTTAAAATACAGTATTCATTGGTTTTTAGTGTATTTATGGAGTAGTACGTCCATCACCATTACCTACTTATAGAAGATTTTCATCACCCCAAGATGATTACACCTACATATATGATTGATTTTGGATTAATTTTTATACAGTTAGATAGGGGTCCAGCTGCATTCTTTTGCTTGTGAGTATCCAGTTGCCTGAGCACCATTTATTGAAAAGGCTATTTTTTCCCTATTGAATTGTCTTGGCATTCTTGTTGAAAACCAATTGACTATAAATGTATTGGTTTATTTCTGGACTCTCAATTCTATTCCATTGATTGGGATGTCTAGTTTTCAATACTACACACTCTCTCTCTCTTTTTTAAGATTTTACCTGTTTATTTGACACAGAGAGAGAGACAGCAAGGGAGGGAACACAAGCAGGGGGAGTGAGAGAGGGAGAAGCAGGCTTCCCAGTGAGCGGGAAGCCCAATGAGGGAGTCAATATTGGGGCTCAATTTGGGGCTCAACCCCAGAACCCTGGGATCATGACCTGAGCTGAAGGCAGACAGTCAACAACTGAGCCACCCAAGAACCTCAGGACTAACTATATGTTTGTGGGAAGTTCGGAAATCAGGAAGTGTGAGCCTTCCAACTTGGTTCTTCCTTTTCAAGACAGTTGGCTATTACGGATCCCTTGCATTTCCATTGGAATTTTCACATCGACTTCTCAGTTCTGAAAAAAAAATTAAAAAAATAAAAAACCAGTACCCGGGACTCTGAGATTACACCAAATCTATAGATAGTTTGGGGATATTGCCGTCTTAACAATGTTAAATATTCTGACCCACAAACATGATATGTCTTCTCATAAATATAGATCTTCTTTATAAAGAAAGCTTGTTTCTAAGAAATGCCACCTTTCTTATCACTCCTTTCCCCCTTCAAACTCCACAGGCGTTGAACCAGAAGAGAAAGAAAGCAATTTTATAGCAGCCAGCCCTGGCTGTGTTGTGTGAGGGAAGAAGTGATTTGCATAGGATATGACATTAAGTATGATTCACTAAAGGGACTGGGATAAGGTATCATCTGCCTTTGATGTTATTAAGGTCAGGCAAGGAAGCTCGGACATAGATTGCATGAAGCGTGATTGAAAAAAGTAAAAAAAAAATGTTTTTCACATTTATAACTCAATGGTTAAGACTTCAATAAGCCCGTACACACAAGCCGAATAAGAGAAAAGCTCTGCTCTAAAGGAACTCATCATCTTGCCTGCACCAGCTTCGCCAAGACTGCCCCTTTTACAGAACAAAATCCTTTGAAAGATGTTAGGAAAAGTGTTTTTCCTCTAAACCTCATCCAAATTTCACATCCATTATTTCACCTAATTTACTGCCCTCCAAAAATACAGCTTTTACTGTCAAACAGCTTCTGTACGGGAACACATGCTTATCGGCACAACAGAGACCAAGAAATAAATGATGTAATAAGTACTTTATCATTCACTTTATCCAGAGGCGCTGCCTCAAGGAGGTCGCTATTACACTGCTTGTGAAAGGAAATTAACACAGGTGTCTGTTAGAAATATACCTCCACGAGTGCATTTGAGGCTGTTGACTTCTTTCAGGGTAAATTGCTCATCTATTACATTAATGTTAATACACACAACTTAATGTACACCATTTGTCAGATGGGAAATAAAAGAAGTTGAATTAACACAGACAGAACACAGCTGGCTTAAGATAATTATTTAGGGCTATGGGGAAATGCTCTAAACAGCCTAAAACCTGGAAAATAATGATCCAGAACTTTAATTCTTGCATGTGTACTCTTCCCTAAGCCCTCCTCTAATATTTACCCAGAAATTCTTTGATGACAGACTTTTTATTGAAGTTTTTAACTTCTGCAAAAATACCTTCTGATTGCATTTTTTCTGTGATTATGATTTACAAAAAAAAAAAAGTTAAAGTTACTACAACTTACTTCTTTTTAAGCTGAAGTTCCTATTGCTTCTTTTTCTACCCATTCAAAAAGGACACCAGACTTAATATCTTTGATGATTTTGCTTAGTAATTCCATGCCTTTCCTCAATTTTCAAAGCAGTTTCCTTTCAACTTCCTGTTATTTTTCTTCTCTTGCACCCATTAATGGCCTTTTACCCACCTAACGCCTTCCTAACACCTGTCTGCCTCCTGCCCAGGCTCTATTGCACTAGATAAATTCCACATCCTCCGTTTCACCTCTGAACTCCAGAGGTCTTGTGAAATTTTCCATCCTCGAGTGGGTGTGTGTGTGTCAGTCATAGGATGGTACATACCTATGTGGATCCCAGGGAACTCGTCTGAGTATGGGCTCATGATTGACTCAAAGTGGAGTGCGTGAGGCACTAGTCTCATAGGCAGGCATCAGCACTGAACGCTTACATAAAGAATGCATTTTAAAGTGGATTTATTAACATACGATTCACATGCTATAAAGTTCATCCTTCAAAAGTGTCCCTTTCAATAGTGTTTAGTATATTCACAGTGTCATGAGTTTATCAGTATCTAATTTCAGAACATTTTCATCATCCCCCAAAGAAAACATTAACATCTCTCTGTTCCACCAGGATTAGACAGCTACTAATCTACTTTCTGTCTCTATGGATGTACCTCTTCTGGAGACTCATAGAAACGCAATCTCCCAATGTTTGGCCTTGTGTGTCTGTCTTATTTAACTTGGCACATCCATGGTATGTTGTCTATCGCTACTTGATTCCTTCTTATGGCCTGATAATATCCCAGTGTGTGGACATGCCATATTTTATTTATCCACTTATTCAGTTGGTAGACATTTGGGTTGTTTCTAATTTGGGGCTATTATGAATGATGTTGCTAAAAATATTCACATGCACATTTTTGTGTGGACATATTCTTTCAGTTCTCTTGGGTATATACCGAGGAATGGAATTTTTTGGTCACATAAAAACTGTATGTCAAACATTTTGAAGAATAACAAAACAGTTTCCAAAGCAGGCACAGCATTTTGCATTCCTATTTGCATTCCTGAATGGGAGGGTTCCAGTTTCTCCACACCCTTGAAAACACTTGTTGCTGTCCTTCTTTTAGCTATAATGGTACCTTAGGAGATGTGAGATTTTATCTCCTCATGGTATGGATTAGCATTTCCCTAAGTACTAATGATGTTGGATGTCTTTTCATGTGCTTGTTAGCTATTTGTATATCTTCTGTGAAGACATGTCCATTCAAATCTTTGGTCTTTTTTAATTGAGTTATTGGTCTGTTTATGTTGGCTTGCAAGAATTCTTTATAAATTCTAGGTATAAGGCTCTTATCAGATAAATGGCAGCAAATACTGTCTCCAATGCTGGCTGAGAGCTTTACTGATGATGACATTTGCAGCAAAAAGTTTTAAATTTTTATAAATACACATTTATCTATTTTCCCCTCAGGGCTTGTGCTTTTGACTTTGTATTTAAGAAACTATTGCCTAATCCAAGGTCATGAAGTTTTACTCCTATGTCTCCTTCTAAAAACTTTATATTTTTAGTTCTTACATTTACATCTTTGATCCATTTTTAGTTAATTTTTGTATATGATATGAGGTAGGATCCGACTTCATTCTTTTGCAGGTATATATCCAGTTGTCCTTGAACCATTTATTGAAAAAACAATTCTTTCCCCAGTAGCTCCCTTGCCAAAAGTCAACAAGCCATAAGTGGAAGGGTATATATCTAGACTCTCAGTCCTGTTTCATTGCTCTGTCTTTACTTATGCCAGTACCACACTGACTTGATTACTACAGCTTTGCAATAAGTTTGGAAATCCAAAAGTGTGAGTCATCCAACTTTGTTCTTTTCAAGATAATTTTGACTCATTTGGGTTCATTGCTTTTCCATAAGAATTTTAGGATCCCCCCCTTTTTTTTTAGACTTTATTTATTTATTTGACAGAGAGAAACACAGCCAAAGAGGGAACACAAGCAGGGGGAGTGAGAGAGGGAGAAGCAGGCTTCCCTCCGAGCAGGGAGCCCGATGTGGGGCTCAATCCTGGGTCTCCGGGATCATGACCTGAGCCGAAGGCAGTCGCTTAACCAACTGAGCTACCCAGGCACCCCTGTTTTTATTTGTTGAACCAACTTTGCATTCCTGGGATAAATCCCACTTGCTTGTGGTACATATTCCTTTTTATATCTCACCACATTTGGATTAATGCTATTTTGTTGGGGGTTTTACATCTACAGTTATAAGGGAAGGAGGTCTAGTTTTCTTATAATTATCTTTGGTTCTGGTATCATGGTAATCATATATTTGAGAGTTACTCTTGCTTATATTTTTCAGAGGTGTTTGTAAAGGCACTAAAACTTCTTTAAAGGTTTGGTAGAATTCACTGGTGAAGGTGTCTGGGCATGGGCTTTTCTTTGAGGGAAGTTTTTTAAATTACTCACCCAAGCTCTTGTTATTGGTAAAGTAAGATTTTTAATGTCTTCTTGAGGTAGTTTTTGTCTTTTTGGTGATTTGTTCTTTTCATCTAGGTCATCTAATTTGTCATGAAAAGCAGACATTTTGTGTAATATAACCTGGGCACTCAGGAAATCAGATCCTTTCCTCCCTCCCTGGTGTTTGCTATAGTTCCTGCTATTCCTCTGTTGTTGCTGCTGCTGTTTGGTTGGTTTCATGACTTTCCCGATCTAATTCTGTAAAGTCGAATTAGATATATGATGCCCAAGCCTGCTTGGGTAACGTAGTAATAGACTAATAATTACTGATTTTCTTATATTCCTGGACCCAGTAAGTCTCCTAGATTTTCCTGAGGAGCTTTGTGTATGTGCTGGGGCAGACGCTTTATAAGCTGGTCTCAGTCTTCACTTCCTGTTTCTGCAGAACCGCAGGCTCAAGCAAGGGGAGAGATGCACGCTGCTCTGTGCATTCATGTGGCATCTATTTTCCCAGGAATGTGTGAGACCTTTGCAAAACCCCTAATGGGCATCTCATTACACAGTTTTTCCTTATGCTTTTTGGTCAGTCTCTTGTTAACTGCAAATGACCTCAGGCAGCTTTAATGTTTGTATATTACTATTGCTTGTGGATTAAGATATTTTAATATCTGTATAAACTTCTGATTTCTGATCGTTATCATCCTCATTTATAAATAAAGAAGCCAAGACCCAGAAAAGTTAAGTCTATACATATGTTACACTGTGGGCTAGTGACTGCATCAGAATCCAAAACTCTGCACTATCTCCTTCCAAAGCCCACGAGGACGTGGCTGGAGTTTGAAATCAGACAATGGGGATATTTGAACACTTTGATCATGGAGTAGCCCAGTCTCCTGGGCTGGACCCAATAGTTGAGAGAATGATGCTCTAATGGCAGAATTCTTACACCCATTGTAAGGACACCTGTTTTTATGACAGATATAAAGTAATGTATCAACAACACTTGGAAAGTAGAAGACTCCTTTGAGAAGGAAAGATTCTTTGCCTCTTTCCCACCTTTTATAACAAGCTGTTCTCTACCTTCCAGACATTGTGCTCCCAGGGGTGACCCACACCACTATGCCCTTCAGTGCCAACCTGGGGGTAAACACTTATACTGACCCCGTAAAGAAAGTGGATACCTGGGGCGCCTGGGTGGCTCAGTTGTTGGGCGACTGCCTTCGGCTCAGGTCATGATCCCGGAGACCCGGGATCGAGCCCCACATCGGGCTCCCTGCTCAGTGAGAGGCCCGCTTCTCCCTCTCTCACTCCCCCTGCTTGTGTTCCCTCTCTCGCTGTGTTTCTCTCTGTCAAATAAATAAATAAAATATTTATTAAAAAGAACAGAAGAAAGAAAGAAAGAGGACACCTGTGACTCAGTGCAACTGTGGCTCTCTGAACATTCTTTCGGGGCTGCAGTTTCTTCCCTCTAAAATATGGGGCTGGATTAGGTGGCCTAAAGTCCCTTCCACCATAATATGGAAGTTTCACTCATCGTCTAATTCAGGATGGAAGTGACGCTGCTGTAAGATGAGAATATGGAAGGGGCAGGACAGGCCCAAGCAGTTAAGAACTCTGTTTGCTCTATTCTCCTCCCTGTCACTTCCGCTCAAAAAAAGGGACTGGGAAGTGTCCCTCATACAAGCATGAGAAATAGAATTCCTGGAACCTTTTGCTTTTATGTCATAGTGAGGCAGTTAGCATTTATTTCCAAGGTCAACACTGACTGAAACAAAGCTAAGTCATACTTTGAACATGACTCAGCAGTAAAACAATAAAATTCCCGTGGAAGTTTTCCACTGGTCAGTGAAGCAACAGTCAGAGACAATTTAGAAAGTTTTTCCTAGGACCTTTTAAATATTAAGTGCAGAAATATCAGAGTAAAAATATGTACCCAGGAAATAGCGCTCAGGGCCTGGCTAGAAGTAACAGGACTAGGGTTTTTGATTTTGTTTTTGCTTTAAGCAAACAAACCAGAGCCTATACATTCTTCTGTCTGACTTCAAAGCAATCACTCCAAAGAGAATACATATCAAAATATTTAGGAATGCTATTAGTCTTCAGAGGCAGGGATGACTTACTTTAATATCCTAAGAGGAGTTCAACCGTAAACATTTGAGGGTGGGCTTAATTTGTGAAAGTAATCACAAATTAGACCAGAGCTTTGCAGTGTGAAAATAAAGATAATCAAGATAGGTAATATCACTCTGGATTTCTAAATGAGGTATGACTAATTGACTGTTTTTTGGCTTTACGTGGGAAGGTAGAGTGAGCCGTGCTCTCTACCTTTTTCCTAATAGACTGGTATTTATTTCTGGTGCTGCTGGCATCAGTCAGGCTCTGGCCAGACACACATGGCATAATCAAATGACAAAAGAGCATAAATGAAAAGGGTTAAGGAACTCTATGGTCAAATCGCCTTTCTTTTTTTTTTTT
>PITA01033809.1:0-12312 GCA_004023965.1 Spilogale gracilis | reverse complement strand
TTTCTGCATGTCGATATCCTCCTGGAAGGAAAAGTTGGCCTAATTGTATAACATCCTGTTCCTGGAGAGGCAGTATTCAAGGGTGGAGAGGTCCTTTAAAACAAACAAACAAACTTTCAAGTGTGCTGGGATTGAAATGAGACTGATTCACATCCAAGCCTGTTCAGAAGATTCTGTGAACTGTGTTTCCTGCCTCTACGCATCAATGGTGGCTAGGATATTTCTCTAAGATCCTTGAGTCCTAAGGGAACTGGTTCCCAATGTGAACACCTGCAGCCCAGTGCCACAGGCTGCCCCAATGGAATCACACATTTTAATGCACAACATTAAAGGAAGCCTCTTCCCATTGTGAGCAAGAGAAAGCAATTAATTTTTAATCCTGTCAATCTGATCATTTCATTGTCTTATGGGGCAATGCTCAGTCTTTCAGGTTTCTCCCCCTTCTGCTTCTTTCCCAGAATCCATGGCAAGATGACTTTTTTTTTTTTTTTTGGATGCTTGGGGAAAAGATTTTAGGTCCTTGGGGATGCTATCCTCTTGCTCCATCCTGGGCCAAAGGCCCATTGTGTCCTTGGTTCTTACCTTGCTGGTCTTTGGGGCTCCTGTCTATGGCCAGAGGACTCAGGGTCAGCCTCCTGCCTACAGGAATGTCAGTCAAGTTCTTCTTGCTGGTTGATATCACCTTAGCTCTTCCCGATTGCAGACCTTGAAATGATGCCAACTCTGTCAAATCCTCCCACACCCTGTGCCTGACACCCACCCCGACCTCTGAGGAGGCATCACTTCCCACTTAGCAGATCCCCAGGTAGCTCTTCATTCAGAGTCCTCAAAGCTTGGGGCCTCTGGGAAACCTGGGAGAACTGCCTCTCGGGGCCCCACTAACCACAGTGGCTCAGCTGAGCGCCTGACACAAGCACATGAGTGCAAAGAGTTTATCTGGGAGATGACAGCTGGAAACACTGGCAGGGAGTGAGGAAGGCAGCAGGGAAAGGAGAAGCCATTATCACGCAAATTGCCACTGTGAACAAGGCGGGCTTAATCCCCCAGGGGAGCACTGAGCAACCCTGTAGAACAGGTCTCAGGGTATTGGGCATGTTAATAATCATAAAGATAATTGTGAAGATTACATGGAAAGTGCATGCAAAGCAGTTAGCACAGAACTCAGCTCATAATTAGGGCTCAGTAGATGTGCGCACATCCTGCTTCCCTACATGTTCTCCTGCTTGTCAGTTCTTTCCTTGGCCTCTTTGGCTCTTAGGGGTTTTTTCCCTGATGTCTTTGATCACTTCTGTTTCTCACGCATTTTTATTTTACTCTCTGAATCCAAGGCAGGTAGTTCCCAAGGTCTCTTCTCCTGTTCAGTGAATCCATCCCTATGGAAAACACCCTCAAGTCCCTTCAATGCTAAAACACAGATGCCTCTGGAATACATATTCTGTCCTACCCCCAGCATGAAGTGGTGTGTGTTAAAATAAAACTTGGTCATTTCAAATGTTTTAGAAAGTGTAGTAGAAGCAGATGCTTGAATGCCGATAAGTTTGCTAATATGAAATGTTGGAAGGTACTGGGGGGAAGCGAACATTCTCATACCACTTCAGTGGGAGTCCCAATCTATATGGTCAAGTTAGAGGACATCGTGACAGAAATTATTAAAACTGAAAAATGCACAGACTTTTTATCATCAAGCAATTCAACTTTGGCATATCCATCATAGAGAAACTCATTCAAAAGAACACAATGATATTCTTTGCTTTTTGCTATACTAGCAAAAAATGGAAAACAACCTAAATGTCCAACAGAAGGGAACTAGATAAATGAAAAATCATGTATTTATAGATAGAATAACTATATAGCATTTAAAAAGGAATAAATTAGAACTCTATATAATCAACCTGGATAGGTCTATAATAAATTAAAAGAAAAAGCAACTAGAAACCACTGATATGTTTTCTGTCCTTATAATTTTGGCTTTTCCAAAATGTTGTATGGATGAATTAATACAGTCGGTAATCTTCTGAGTCTGGCATCTTTCACGTAGCTTAATGCATTTAAGATTCATCCATATTGTTACAGATATCAGTAGTTCCTTTTTATTGGTTCAAATATTTTGCCTGTTTTTTTTATTGGGCTGTTATGTATGTAACACTGTTTTAAGAAATAAAAAAGAAATTTGGAAAGATAGAAACTAAACTCCCAGTTATAGGCTCTGGGAGAACAGAGGGAGCCAGGATTGGAAAAGGGAATGGTTAAAGATTAAGCTTTATCTGTAATGACATCATTTTAAAAAACCAGTGGATTACTTTCTTAACATGAGTAATTGAAAATTCAACTTACAAAAGAAGTAGATGAAGTTGATAATTGCACTGATTATTAAGGGATCTCTGTTCCTAGATAATATATACTGGAGTCTTTAGGAACAAAAATCTATCATGTATACAATTTACTTTCAGAAGGTTTGGGAGAGGGAGAGAAAGAAAAAGAGAGAAAAGGATAAAAATTAATTGAGAGAGAGCACTTGGAGAGGAAAGGGAAGAGTCTTATAATGATCAAAAGCTTGAAGTTCTTGGAACTTCCTTAGAGGCAGGCTGCTAACAGAGAGAACGGGGCTGAGGAGGAAAGATAGCCAAATTCCACAAATCAGGAAAAGAGACCAACCGGGAGCAGCTTCTATGTTCCAAATCAAAAGGAGAAGAGAGATGAAGAGAGGAAGGTGTTGCTCCTCCTGAGACAACCTTGGGATGTAGTGGGTTCCATGGGAAGAAGGAAGGGAGCAGGATGATGAATCATTCTGAACCACCTCAGGGCTCAGGTCTAAGCTTATGAAAGAGTGTATGCATAAGGGGGTGAGGCTTTCAGCCTATCCTTCTACCTGTGACAGTTGTCTGGGTCCATGGCTTCAAAATCCTTTGAACCTGAGTGATGTGACTCATACTTGGGAGATAGCTTAGTGATGTAACCATTTTCCCTCAGACCTTGTGACTGAAACAGTTCATGCTGGATAATGAAGGTCAGATGTACATTAGGGGAGCCCATTGATAAACTAAGAGGAATATGGGCAAGAACTAGAATTTCATGGCTCCCCATACTATCCCTGTACCATTGGCCTTCCTACCCTGCCATTTTCCCCTTGACTCATGATGGTGAAGAACAAACCCAAGGTGGTTCAGGAATATAGGAGGGTACCACATCTGCACCAGTACAGGATATCAACACTAAACAAGGGGCTTATTCTTCAATGTTGTTTTGCCTAACTTCCCATCCCATTTCTTGGCTCTTCTAGATATTCCTACCAGAGTGCCAAGTGTTAACTTATACTAACATCCAGGTGATGTTCAGCTTCCCTCCCAAGCTAAACTTTCTTCATATCCCTGTCTCTGTCAGTGGCTCCAAAGATTTCAAAATCCACTTCTCTGTACTTTTTCCTTGTCTTCTCAGTTGAAACACTCATTAAAGACCATCTCTTCTGCCTTTAAAATTTCCTCTGAGACATCCTTCTTTGTGTCAACATCTACCAGCCTGGATGAGGAAGTGACTGCTAATTAACTGACCTTGTCCTCACTCTAGTCTTTTCCTGGGCATTGCTTCTGTCCACTGCTATCAATGGTCTCAACTCCTCCTTTTCCCTTCCCAGAGCCCTCAGTAGACTCCTACTGTCCATCTCATTAGTCCACTTATTAATTATCTCTAGCTTAATTTCTAAGAAGTCACTGGCCTTTAGATTTTTTTTCTTTCAAATTGTCTCATATCCATCCTTTCCCCAATATTTCCATTGCTGCACCCTTAACCCTAGCACTCAACACCCATGAACCCAGTAGCCATTGGCCTCCTTGGTTTTAGTTCCTTCACTTTATCCAACATTCTACTCTTGTACTTCTCTTGTTTAATCATGAGTTCAGCAGGCCACACCTCTGTTCAAGAATGCACAGTGGTTGGGGCACCTGGGTGGCTCAGTTGGTTGAGCAACTGCCTTCGGCTCGGGTCATGATCCCGGAGACCCGGAATCGAGCCCCATATCAGGCTTCCTGCTCGGCGGAAGCCTGCTTCTCCCTCTCTCGCTCCCCCTCCTTGTGTTCCCTCTCTCGCTGTGTTTCTCTCTGTCAAATAAATAAATAAAATAAATCTTAAAAAAAAAAAGAATGCACAGTGGCTTACCACTTCTTATCACAACAAACCTCAATTTCCTTGTCTGCCTGTCATCATAAGGCCCTACACCCAATTTTGCTCCCCCATACACCATTTTTCCTCTTTCAAGCCAAGATTCCTCCACTCTCTCCGTTCTTTCAGTATCCTACCCCTGGTCCTAATTGCACAGCCTCACTCAGACTCTTCATTCTCTGTTGAATCAGAATCTGTTTAACTTACTAAGATCTATGGACTCTTTCATGACTACCCATCCACTCCCATCCCATTCTTTATCAATGTTAGAACCAGAGTGTTGGGAGCAATAGATCAGATTATATATGGGCAAGGTGGGACTGACAGCCCTTGAAACCCCATAGAGGCAATTGGACTTCAGGACCTTAATTATAGGCCTGAGAGAGAACCCATTACACTAAGGATAATTCTGTCGGATGGGGATGCAGGAGACAGTAAATTCTGGGACGTAAGTTTATGCCAAAAGACCTTCAGTCCCTGGAAAAATGTAGACATCCTAAGATTAGAGTACCTTCAGAAGTCAGGTTCAGCTCACACAAGGGAAGAACAGGTGGGAAGAAGATAAAATAAGGAGACTGGTAGCAGAACTGGTAGCAATGACTGTGGTAGGCTGACCAACATAAAGATATGACATTCACCACACATTTTGTGCACTTGCTTGAGTTCTGTGGTAGATCATGTCCAACAATGACCACCATGATTTCCTTCCCTCACCTTTATGCCCAGGTCACTCTGCCATTGAACAGTGGCATTTATTTCTCCTCTCCATGTATCCAGGCTGTCCTTGTAAAAGCTTTGGCCCATACACTGTGAGGGACAGTGATATTCCAGGATTTCCTAGCCTGAGCCTTAAGCACCCTGGTGGTTCCACTTTCTTATTCTTAAAACACAGTCACCATATGATAAGGAGCCCAAGCCACATGGAGGAACCCTGAGACACTCAGTCTATGGTCCTAGTGCAGCTCCTAGCCAAGAATCAACCTCACGCACCATGTGAGTTTCCCATTGTGGACCTCCAGTTTAGTCAAGCCCCCACATAGTCCCAGCCAACATTATGTGAAGCAGAAAAAACACACAAGTGAGCTGAGTCAACCCACAGAGTGGAAAATTAATGAAATGACTGTTGTTTCTAAGGTACCAAGTTTTGGAGTGGTTTTTCTGTGATATATAACTAAAACATATTGTACAAATTTTTTTTGGCTTCTAATAAGAATTTTCTTTAGCCAGCATTCATGACAACTAACATTCCCAGTGTCCAAAAAGAAAGGTGCCTGACATGTCTTTGTGGGGGGCCAACATCATGAAGACTTGCGTTTATATTGACAATTCCCTTTTTTTCTAGTTATAGCACAAATGACCTCATCTATCAGTTGGTTATATTCCATTTATATTCCATTTTTTTAAAAGATTTTATTTATTTGACAGAGAGAAACACAGCCAGAGAGGGAACACAAGCAGGGGGAGTGAGAGAGGGAGAAGCAGGCTTCCCGCAGAGCAGGGAGCCCGATGTGGGACTCGATCCCGGGTCTCCGGGATCATGACCTGAGCCGAAGGCAGTCGCTTAACCAACTGAGCCACCCAGGCACCCCTTATATTCCATTTTTATTTTTAAATTATTTTTAATATTTCTGTTTTTATCAACACATCTCATATATTCCAAAAGCAAGTTCATATTTGTATCTTTTTTCTCCTATTGCTTATTGCAAAATAAACATGTAACATATATTATTGCATTGCAAGTTGATTTCCAAATATTCCTTCATGCATATTGGATTGTTTTTTAAATCTAACTCAAATTATCAAGAGACAACATTCATCTTAATTCAGGTTTATGTGCAGTAGATTAACCACTTGAAGCTTCCTTGGAAAACAAAACACAGCACTGAAAATACATACTTAAAATATTAAAATTTGCTAAAGTAAAATTGGAGGAAAATCAAATAATTTTTATTCAGAGGTCTATAAAAGTGAAAATGGATAATAACCAGTGACATATGAGTCAAAACCTGGTCCAGAAAGGAGTCCTGGCTTATTTATAATGCCATCATACCTATTAATAAAAGTTTCAAACATTGTATTTTTAGCGCTATATTTGTTTTTGGGTGTTTTGTTTTGTTTCGTTTCGTTTTGTTTTGTTTTTGCTTAAGTGCCTCATGGTGTTGAGGCGTCAGCTTTGAAAAGGGGCCATATGTAACACAAAAGACGTATCAAATCCCAAGGTCGTGAAGTTGAGCCTCCATAAGGCTCTGATTTCAGCAGGGGGTCTGCTCTCTCTCTCTCTCCTTCTCTCTCTTTTAAATAAATAAATAAATAAATAAATAAATAAATAAATAAATAAATCTTTAAAAATTCTTGAAGTAACTAGAGTTAACTAGGAGAGGGTTGAGAGTCAAGATTTTGCCTTCTTATGGAAATATTTTTGCCTTATAATGATTGTGACAAATATCCTACCTCTCTTCTCATCAGCAACAACAACAAGCTAATAGTTCCTGAGGGCTTTCCTTATGCCAGGCCCTGTGCTTGGCACCTCATGTGCATTATTACATGTAATACTGAACACAAACTTCTCAGGGAAGAACTCATGTTTTCCCATTTTACAAATGAGGAAACAATCTCAGAAAAGTCAAATAATTTGTCCTCGGTTCCCCTAGGTGGAAAATGGCATACCTAAATCTGACAAGTGTGACTCCAAAGCCAGTGCTCTATATCATGTCACAACATGTCATGTCATGTCATAAAACTTTTTATTCCACTACATTACTAGATGTAATTCCCTGAGAGAAGGGACCATATCTTCACCTCTGTAGTATGTATCCCATGTCTATATCCCATGCACTGGGCAGAATACCCTATGTACTATACATGCTCCATAAATAATCACTGGATCAAAAATGAAAAGACCTTAATTTGTATTTCACCCCACCCTTGGCACCCTGTTCTTTCCCAGTATAGCCAACTTTGGGGGCGCCTCTGACTACCTCTGGTGTTATTGCAGCTGAAGGGCATACCAAGAACTTCCTTCCTCTGCCACCACAGCACCTTCTGACTTTTCTGTTTCAGGGCTTTCTCTAATGCTAATAGAAACCCATATATGTCTACAGCAAGTGCTGGAAGAGCAGGGAGTATGGGGGAGTTCATGCCTCTTGGGACACACCTCCACCACAGAGAGTAGAGGCTGGTAGGTAAACATCCTAAGCCCTTATCCTTCAGTGAAGTGACTTGAGGCATGTCCTAGGGGGACTGAGTCCAATGGCCCATAGTGATGACTCATCCCAATGGGTCATCCCAATAATGGCCTAACGACATAGCTTTTGTTGACCTTTCTCTTTCCAGATCACTATCCTTCACTCCAGTTTTCTGAGACCACCTTCCACATAAACTTTAGGAAGTCTCTGCTTTCACGATTATCCAAACCAAGGCCCCCAGTCTTCCCACAGTAAATAACAGCACTGTTTTTATATCTGGTTGTTCAAGACAAATACTATGTATGATCCTTTATTTTTTCCTTTCCATCTCATATCCCTTCATATCCATTGGCGACTAGCCTTCTCCCTCTCTCCATGCTTGACTCCATGTGGCCCCCATCCCTCGATCAGATTTCTAACAATAGCCTCTTTATTTCTTTACTCCAATTTCCAGAATGATCTTTTAAGATGTTATTCATGCCACAGTGCTCTTCCACTGAAAGCTTGTTGGTAGTAAAAGGATTGAGGCATTTGTGAATCATCTTCTAGGTGTTTGGATTTCTTCTAAGGTTGTTGAGTGTATTAAACTCATTTAAACCTTATGAAAACTCTGAAAGGTAGGGACCAATTTTATTATTTTGTGATTCAGAAGAAAACCAAATACATAGTTACATAGGAGTTAAACAATCCGGCACTCTTCTTAACATGTGACATGCTTTATACCTTCTAAGTATTCAGATAGTTGATGGCAATTTTTATGTTGCTGGATTACCGGTGAAAATGATTTTGTTTTTTCTGTTTTCTGTTTGATGCACTCTGAAGGGGAGAGAAAAACTACTTCAAAGTTACAAATCTGAAACAAATTAAACAGAATCCCAGGAGTAAAATGTGGATTATGACAAGAGAAACTAACTGTATTACAAATATGAAATAACTTCATTGAAGAGAGTTGGGATGGGGAAAATCAAGGGGAAGGTGTTAACCCAAGTCACTTTGGAAACTGCACAAAACCATCGCACTCTATTTGATAAACTCATTTCCTTTAGAGGAAGAGTTTGATATCTTATACCTATATATGGAACAGAACAATTAATCTTATGGATGGTGATGATCAGAACCAGTTTCTCATTGTTGGAGTGGGAATTTCATATGAGCAAGGAGAAGAGGATAGAATGAGCCATATGGTAATGGCTTGGAGTTAGAGATATCAGTAGGAACTCATGTGTTTTTTTTTTTTTTTTAAGATTTTATTTATTTGACAGAGAGAAACACAGCCAGAGAGGGAACACAAGCAGGGGGAGTGAGAGAGGGAGAAGCAGGCTTCCCGCTGAGCAGGGAGCCCGATGTGGGGCTCGATCCTGGGTCTCCGGGATCATGACCTGAGCCGAAAGCAGTCGCTTAGCCAACTGAGCCACCCAGGCGCTCCGGAACTCATGTTTAACTCAATATAAGTACACGTGGTTACAGGTAGGTATTTGTGTTTATACATTTATTTCTTTGTTCTGTAAACTTAGGACAGCTTAGAAGCAATGACATCCTCCTAACAATGAGCATAGTACCCAGACTTTGGTTTCTAATACTATTCTTCAACAAAAGAAATCAAGGTTCCTTGGAGAAAATACTCATTTTACAACTGGGGTAGGATATATACCAGATGACCCTGGAGACTTGTTGTGCTGTTAAAAAAAAAAAAAAAAAAGCACTAAAAATCTAACACACACACACTGATGAGGCTATGTATGACCCCAGGAGCCAGCTGAAAGAGACCCCAGTGGCAAAAGCTAGAACAATGTGAACAAGAAAATAAAGAAACTGGTATTAAATAAAGCAGGAGTAAAACCAAAAATAAATATCTATGAGCCCATACTGATATAAACAAATGATGAATAATTAATGGGGGAGAAGAGACAAAATTCTCAGGCAGAATTCCAAGTGGATTATGTGGATATTGCAGTCTCAACATGGTGGAGTACAACTCCCTACTCCTTAAGTCTGGGCTGCACACAGTGACTTCCTCCCCAAGAGCACTGCATGGAAGGGTGAAATAAAAGAGTAACTTGACAATGGAGAAACCTGACAAATACTATCTCAACAAGCTGCTCAATGGAAATATCAGGAGTCATAGTCATTTTCACAGTGTGTGCCCTTGATATGAAGTGGAGAAAATGGCTCTGTGATAGTCCTTCTGAAAATCCATAAATCCTTTCAATGATGAGAAAAACACCAGACAAATCTTAAGAGAGGGACATCTTATAATATACCCAGCCAGTAACTTCTCAAAACAGAAGACATGAATAGACACTTTTCCAAAGAAGATAATGGATGTTGGGTACTCAACATCACTCATTATCAGAGAAATACAAATCAAAACCACGATGAGATACCACCTCACACTCTCAGAGTGGCTAAAACGAACAACACAGGAAACAGCAGGTGCTGGTGAGGATGCAGAGAAAGGGGACACTCTTGTCCCATAGGTGGGAATGCAAACTGGTGCAGCCACCTGGAGAAGAGTTTGGAGGTTCCTCAGAAAGGTAAAAATAGAACTATCCTCTGGTCTGGCAGTTACACTACTAGGTATTTGCCCAAAGGATACAAAAATACAGATTAACAGGGATACATGCACCCTGATGTTTATAGCAGCGTTTTCCACAATAGCCAAACTATGGAGAGCCCAAATATCCATCGACTGATGAATGGATAAAGAAGTTGTGGGGTGTGTGTGTGTGTGTGTGTATACTGGAATACTATTGTTAAATAGTATTTAACAATCCAATAATAGTATTTAACAATCCAAAAAATGAAATCTTGCCACTCACAATGATATGGATAAAGCTAGAGTACATTATGCTAAGTGGTCAGTCAGATTCAATACCATATGATCTCTGCAGAATTTAAGAACGAAAACAGATGAACATATGGGAAGGGGCTAAGGGAAAAAGGGAGAGAGGGAAACAATCCATAAATGATTGCTAATGATGAGAGCAAACGGACAGTTGATGGAGGGGTGAGTGGGGGATGGGCTAGATGTGTGAGGGGTATTAAAGAGGGCACTCTTGTGATAAGTACTGGGTGTTGTATGTAAGTGATGAGTCACTGAATTCTACCCCAGAAACCAATATTTAAATTAAACCAAACTTAAATTAAATTTAAATTAACTAATTTAAGTTAAAAGATAACTAACAGAGTCCTCAAAAACAAAGGAAGTCTGAAAAACTGTCACAGTCAAGAGGAACCCAAGAAGACATGATGACCAAGTTTCATGTGGTCTTCTGGATGGGCTCTGGGGACAGGAAAGAGATGTTGGCTCCAAATTAAGGAAATCTGGGTAAACTATAAACTGTTTAATAAGAATGTCTCAACATTAGCTCATTAATTCTAGTAAAGGTATAATACTTGTGTAAGATGCTGATAACAGGGGAATCTGTGTGCAGTGGTTATATGGGAACTCTCTTTACTTCCTTCTCAATTTTTCTGTATACCTAAAACTGTTCTAAAAAACCAAAAGCAGGGGCGCCTGGGTGGCTCAGTGGTTAAACCTCTGCCTTCGGCTCAGGTCATGGTCCCGGAGTCCCGGGTGGAGCCCTGCATCAGGCTGCTTTCTCAGCGGGAAGCCTGCTTCTCCCTCTCTCACGCCAGCTGCTTGTGTTCCCTCTCTGGCTGTGTTTCTCTCTGTCAAATAAATAAAATCTTTAAAAAAAAAAAAAGCAAATAAGCAAATACAATAAATAAGCAAAATTGAGTTATACCCCATGTGCTTACCTAGTTCTTCATGGAGATTTGACAATTTCTGATTAAGCTCACAGAAACCATCCAGACAGATAACTTGGATTTCAAGGGCGACAGGACTTGGATCAGAGTTATCTGGTCCCACTATCAACAATGATCAAATGCATCATGGAAAGTCCAAATCTGAACCATCATGTGCAGTGGGGAGACATCTTTGATCCATTTCCCACCTCTCTAAAATTTCTTTCTGAAAGCTCCTATATAGAGACTCAAGAAAAAAGTATTGAGAGGAAGAAAAATAAGTCTGTAAACAACTTTCCACAGTATGACTCAGGGGAAAAGCATTTTAAGGATAACTTCTGATTCACCTTAACTAAAACCTGTAGTGCTTGCTGAAGTCACTGATGGACTTTCTTTTTCACAACCCAAAGGCCTTACTGGAGGCAAAGTCCATTACGATGCCTAAAGAAATGCATTGAATTTGCGTGCTGGAGCAAGTGGCTTCCCACTCCTTTGGCTTACTTGCTCTCCATAGACATTATGCTGCGGGGAAGATTCTGATCAGTCTTTGTGTCTGCAAGACCTCTCCAGTACCCCAGGCAGGGTTGCCGAGGCCTCAGTGCTGCCGACAGGTGAGCTCCAGAGAAGTCGAAGCATTAATACCACCCTGATTTTTTTCAGCTTTACTTAATTATAATTAACAAATACATTTGTAAGATATTTAAAATGTGCATCATGGTGATCTGATAGATGGATACATCACACAAGGGTTCTCACCATCTAACTGACACAGCCATCTATTCACATATTTATCTTTTGGGAACAGATTAGAATTTGCACTCATCGCAAATTTCAGTTAAATAATACAATGTGATCAACTGTAGTCACCATATTTTACATGGATCCTCATCCAATACTTATACTTGAAAATTTGTACCCTTTTATCAAACTTTCCCTACTTGCCTGCATCCTTCCCCTACCATGTGCAGATGTTTTAAGGAAAAAAATGTCAGGGTGGCTTTTAAACAGTTAAACAAACTTTTAAAATAATTGGTTCTATTTTCAATTTTCCTTCTCTGTTTCAATTAATGTAGATTTGGGTTTCAGTCTGGATTGGGTGTTGTCAGAGCTCCACCCCATGTATCCTTGGACCCTTCTCATTTTCAAGCACACCCGCTCTTGGGATGTTTTCACCTTCTACGCCAGCCCTTGAGTCTCTTTGGCAGGGCTGTTCCTAAACTGT